>VZTL01071183.1:0-41810 GCA_013400535.1 Scopus umbretta | reverse complement strand
TTTTTTTTTTTTTTTATTCATCCAATGAAGTTTCACCTCTTCTTCCTGTCTTCCAGCACCTGAAGATTCTTGAGACTAACTTTTCATCTGATTTTGCATGGAAATCTCAAACTCTTTTGGGAAGGGAAAATTGTTTCCTAATTGCATTTCTAGTGGTAAATAAATATGCTCAAATTGAGCTGTGCTTCCTCTCTCCCCCTTCATTACTCATTTGATTAAGTCTGGCTAATATTTGATATGGTCACACTGAATAAAACTGATTTTTTTTTTTCATAATTGCAGATTCAGAACCATGTTGGCATAATTATAATAGTGTAAGGACTTACACTGGTACAGCTTATTTTGCCCATAAGGGGGTAAATCCACTGGTATAAAATACCTAAAAATAAACATTTATAACTGTATTCATATCAGGAAGTTTATCAGCCTTCAATTAAGTTAATGTGGTACCACTTCCTAATGAAGGACAAGAGATTAAAGTCCTTTTTGAGCTTAACCCATGCCATGCTGCAGATGCTGTAGAAATGCCCCCATACCTCATTTACAAACCCCCCAGTCCTGTCTGCCCTCTAAAGCCTCTGGGCCTGAAAACTGCATGTGGTATGTGTGCATATTTTTTTCAAAATTTTCAAAAAAATGTTCTCTGGAGCTCTCCTGAAGTGTCAATGCCAAGTTTCGGCAAGAAAGGAAAACTTTTCCTGCCATTGTAAACCTTGAAAATACGTTTTTTATAGAGCAAGTGCCAGCATAACCTTTGGTACAGCTGTGGTAACAACCTTACCTGATTTCCAGGGCACATCTAAATGAGAAACTCCTAAACAGTGCAAAGAAAACAACTGAGAATTTACAGTGTAAAACCAGCCTGGTAATTGTATTAACAGTCCCTTCTAAGCAGAATCAGGCTCTCAGCTGTAGCTGAAACCCATAAAAAGCACACCATTAATTTTATGAAGAGAAGTAGCCATTTTAGTCCTCTGGAAGCTCTGGAGTCTGTAAAGATAAGGTGATGGACTTTTCTCACAGCTGCAACAGCTACATCTGGAAACCAAATCTGTACTGCACAGTGGATCTGTAGGGAGCCTGGCAGAACTGTATCCTGCTGGAGGATGGTCACCACGGTGGGATCCCTTGGACAGTAATGTGCCCATGTTTGCCTGCGCCTGCGGTGTGCCATGCCTGGCACGTTTGCTGTTGGCATCATGTTCCTAAAAGGAATGTTTTACTTCCAGAAGAAGGTCAATCCCCTGCTGTCTTAAGCAACAATAGAAAGGCTTTTCTAGCTGGCTAACTGTGTAGATTTCATAAACACTACTAATTTGCTGTTAAATTTGCCATTTATATGATCCTAGATGATTTGTTAGGCCTTATTGAACAGCAAAGAATTTTTTTTTTTTTCTTGGAGATGGCTTTTCACACCATCAAGGCCACTTTCTCAACTTATTGACAGCTTTATGAGCACTGTTGGAAAAGCACCAGCTTCCTTCATTTCACAGAGCTCCGTCTTTCCGTCGAGTGAAAAGGCGGTTTCTTAATTAGGGCCTGAGAGCCTTTGCTTTGCTCCAGCATTCCCCAGGTACAAAGCAATACACTGGCCTTTCTGTAGTTAATCACTTTTCCAGACTTCAGCCCACTAAAATTAGGTGGGCTTTTTGGTCAGATGTTTACCTGGCTCGGGGCCATCTGAAGAACCTCTTTGGGCTGACACGTCTGCATTTGGCATGTGTCTGCATTCTGGCTGTGCTCACCAATTAACCAGGAGTGCAAAAAATAAAATAAAAAAATAAAACCAATCTTGCTCTGCTTATAAAATGTCCTATTTTCAAGCTAATTCCTGCACACACAAAAAAGGAAAACTCTTTGACGAGTCTACTTTTTTTTTCTTGCCCAGGTTTATAGTTGTGTCTTTGCTATTACTTTGTACTGGTGTAGCTCACATTTGCACCAGTTCCTCTGGCTCCCTTTCAAATCTGTTTATGAGAGTTTTAAAGTTTTATATTTGTGGTTACATTTAAACTCCTCATCATCATTATAGTCCTACGAACCCAATTTCTTCCTTTTTTTAAAGGGATGGCTGCAGCTTTATTTTGCTCAAGTATTGCAGCAAAGCTATAGGCTTCGTGGCAGCTCTGTGTGTTGGAGTTGGGTGTATTACTTTGCTGTAGCAGTTCCTCTGTGCTTGAAGCTGCATGGGTCGGAAGAGCTGAGGACAGCAAGGTGCTGATGTCTCCTTCGGTCATTGAGAGTCCCAGTGTGGGAGCCTGAGGTAGAGCAGCAAACAGTTGCTGGTTGAGAAGATGGAGCCAGAATCTATCCAATTTCCTTAAGAAAGTGTCTATGCCTTAAACCACAGGGGTATTTATAAGGCTGGGGACTTGACCTTAGGTTGCAGCTGTGCTGGCTACAGGGGTTATTTTTTCCAGTTGTTCCTCCATCCTCTCCTCCAAGTCCACCAGCACAGCTGCTCTGGTAATTGCTCCCTGACACGTCCCAGTCCAAGCGAGTCTGACTGGGAAAGGATTGATGTTTATACTGGTTATACTGTTGGAATCAGGGAGGGGAGAGTGGCTGATGAGCAGCTGGAGGTAGTGTCTTGTAAGGATGAAAGACTGCAACAAGAGGAGGGTGTGAGATGGGTGCAGGCTTCATGAACCAGGCTGATCCTGTCCTTCTTACTGCTGCTTCCATGGAGCGGCCAGTTGCGCTGCATTGTTCATCCTTTAAGACTTCATAGGAAGACAGGAATTGCCCAACTGGATCCATACTAGTGTCTTAGTGCAGCCATGTGCTTCAAAGAAAGGTGTAAAGGGAAGAGTTGGGGTGGGGCATGCCCTTTTTGCAGAGGTATTGTATTAAGCCTAGAAAAATGTGATTTTAGATCCCTTCCAAAACTGTTTTTTTTTGTAAGTATTTATTGCTGTGAATATTATCTCGTTCACCTGGAGTCTGGAAAAGACCTACCACAGTGATGGGCAAAGGATGAGCATCTGCAGAGCTCATCTTGCCCTAAGGCCACAGAGCAGCAATCAGGTGGTAGCAGGCTCTGAGTACACGCTGGAGCTGGACCACCCCTGTCTAACTAATCATATTGGTGATTTGAATTCTTAACTACCAAATAACCTCTGTCCATGTAACCCAGAAAGGAGCTGGTCAGGAATGTCTGGGAAATGTAAGTCTTGAGAAATCCAGTCTTTCAAATAGCCCTTAATGAGAAAGGGATCATTTTAAGGGATAATTTGACTCTTATAATATTATACAGTTAAATACTCCAAGCTCCAGCAATTACTTTTTTCATACAAATGCTGTCTTGCTTTGGAATTATCAGTAATCCCCATTAAAACAAAACTTATGTTAATCTATCTCTTTATTTAAAACAAAAAGGAAAGAGAAGACACAAACTCGTTTGACTTAAATTGAAAAAAATATTGACATCTGCTCAATTCAGTTGGTGTTGGCTCATGCAACTTTGTCAAGGCTTTTTTGTTTGTTTGTTTTCTCGATTGTTAAGATGGGAAGGAGAAAGTATTTCATATTGGAGTGTCAGGAGCTGGGAAATATCCTGCTCAGCTGTCATCCTTCTTTTCCCTTTGATTCCTATACCCCCAGCAAGAGAAGAGATGCTTCTTTCTGAGCTGTGCTAATTGTCAGTAAGAAGAGTAGAAGCAAACTGGGATAAAGGAGAAAAATATTGTAGAACAAGAAGAGAAGGGAGAGAGAACTGGTTTGTTTTGAGATATTCACTGGTTCTTCCAAGCTAATTACAGATATCGGGTCATAAAATCTTCCAAACTATCGATTTCCCTGAAGTTAACCACTTTCCTCCTGTTCCTAGTGAACAGTGACAAAGGAGTAGTTTTTTCCACTGGAGGCAGGTTGTGAGTGCAACATGATCATAGGAGCTCAGGTCTCTGAAATCCAGCCTGTGCTCTGCATGCAGCAGCATGAGAATGATATGTTTCAGTAATGCCAGCGAGTGTTTAAATGGCATTAATGTGTTTGTTTAGGGATTAGAGCAAAAATCCCCTCATCTTCCAATAGGGGGGGAAGCGCACTCTCTCTCTCCCCTTCTCCCCCCCCTCCCTTTAGAGGCTGCTTTGTGCCTGCTAGGCTGGAGGGGAGTGAATAAGCCACAGTTACCGGCAGCTGAACTCCTGCCTCTCCAGGGAAAACCGCCCTGCTCCGTTATCCTTGTTTGAATCAGGAGTGCAGCGAACAGTGCCGGGATATCCTCTGCCCCAGTTCCCCTGGTGCTGGCAGCCATCCCTCCTTCTCCACTGCACTGATTTCTCTTTTCTCAGCCTCTGGCTGTTTGTTGTTTTCTTTTCTGCTAAACAAATTCCCACTATTGCTTTTCTTTTGGCTTTTCACATTGCTTAGCTGGGCTGGGGATGATGGGGAAACTCCCTCACGGACCATTCCCTCCAGGACTGGGGCCATTTGGGGAAACTGCTTCCCATATGGGTGTTAGCTGGAGAGTAATTATGTTCACCACAAATAACTTGGAGGGAGAAGCTTTGCTGAAAATCCCAGCTTGGACTAAAGATCAAAGGAAATCTTTGCTCCCAAATGTAGCTGGAAAATACCTGTCTGAAATGCAGGGCTCTGCTCTTCGCCTCCCTTAAAGCAGGAGGTGTATACAGGAAGTCTTTCCTTACTTTGGCAGCAACAGAGAGATCAACTTATCAGATAGAGCCTGTGCCAGGAAAATCTCATGTTTCTTTTTCTCTCCTCTCAGAAGTCAGTTTTGTCCAGAGGAGAGAGGATTCTTGAGCGAGACATGTGATATGAAATCTTCCTCTCTGGGTCCTCTATGTCTTTGCTGTGGGAGTGATGGAGGGTGCAGGTTTTAGCCAGTACTTCTAGGAAGGAGTATGTGGCACTGGTCCCTAGCTGGGGTGTGTCACTCCAGCAGCACGGAGGTGGCTCTAGGAGTGAAGGGCTGCCCAAGAAATGTCTCATTTTTGTAGGAAAAGTATTACCAGAACTTAAAGACTATCAGTTTTGTCAATGGAGCTGACATTCCCTTTCCCAAATAGGAGATCCTTAGAGCCCATTTGGGTTGTTCTGATTGAGCTGGAAGTGTTTAAGTTATTCTCTTTAAAAAGAAAACATAAAAATATTTTCCAGATTTTTGATATTCTGTCAAAAAGGGCTTTCCCACCAAAATTACTCTTTTGACAAAAATAGCCGTTTCCACTCTTTTAATAACAAGCACAGCCCTTGGTCCTGCCTGGGATGCCTGTGCTCCCATCAGTTTCTCTGCAATTTTTGGCTGTTATATTTCTTGTTGGGTCTAGATCATGTCTTAAGAGGTTTAACTGAGGATTGAGTACATTTTGGGACACGTCTCTGTCATTGTGTGATGGAGACTGGGATCAGCACTTTGTAGTAATAACCCCGCTATTGATTTGCCATGACAACTACAGAGCTGGGAGCTGCTTTGATCTATCTGACTGGAGACAACAGCAACCTTTCCTGTCTGTCCTGATATGAGCACCTGACAGGTGAATGGGAAAATCTGACCCCATTTACACCAAAGCTCCTGGTTTGGTGGCTTGGGGTACAGCTGTTTGACTGGGGTTGACCCTAAGTCCTAGCTTGCTCTACCCATCAACACTGGGGAGAAGTCAGATGTGCTTCTTTTCTGGATAATTGTGGTACAATTCTCCCTCTGGGAGGAGGGGAAGAGTGAAGGTAGACATGCAGCCTCCTGGTTCCGGGGGATGCTCCTGCCAACCCTGTGGTGAGCAGCACACCCCAACGGAGAGCTTGGGGCTGTCCAAAACTTGCACACTTATGTTGGGCCAGATGTGCCCTCCAAACTCCGGTCCAAATACTTCCAGCTGTCTGGAAGTGCTAATCCAGCTGTAATCTGGAACATCCAGAACCACTTACCTACTAACAAGAGATTTGTGACTTGGTAGTGATGGTAGACAAACCCTGGCAAAGCATCCAGTGCCAACTGGGAACTAATTGCCTGCACTTTCCAAATGCAGGGTCTAATTCCATAGTTACGATTCAACCTCTGCAATAATTGTTGCGTGCAGAAAAAAGAGACCTCTCATTTTATTCTGAGCATAATATTAACAGGAAGGGGCTTTTCTGCTGTGTTTTGTTTTGCCAACGCCACTAATGAATGTGTAAACACTTCCTGGCATAGATTTCCCAGTTTACTGAGGTTGGAGTTCATGCTGCTAACATGCCTCCCTGTATGAAGTGCTCCATTCGTTAACCTTGTGCATCCACTAATTAGTGGGTCACTTGCAGGTCAGAGGTGTGCTTATGCTATGCTGCTTGGCTGTCTGCTGTATTATTATAGTAACTGTAAATGCCACATGCGGCAGACTTGAAGAGTGTGTTTGGAAGGCTAGCTATATAATTAGGGCACATTATCCCAAGGCAGAGTATGCCAGCTGACATTCAAGAGGCAATAAAAACAATGGTGTTTTTTTTTTCCTCCTTCCTTTGCAACACGTTGGCTGTCAATGAAAAAATGTTGAAGTGTTGCTGATTTTTTTGAGGTCCCACAGCTCAGTAGTCCCACTGTCCACACATCAGTCAATCCATCAGCCCATCCTGGCCTCAAGTTGGCTACAACTGCATGGTGTATGGGCTGAGCAGTCGCTTCCACCATTGTTTATGGCATGAGTTGTGCCCTCCTTCATGAAAACATAATAATGAGTTTAGTTGATGTTCTTAAAAACATATTTTGGCTTCCTTTCATTGGCCCCCAGTTTTCTGGGCATTTTCTGTCCTCATTTTCAAGATTCTTACCCATCCACCCCTTGGCAGAAAGTTCTTTGAAGGTATTTGCTGCTTGGCTGAAATAGTAGAAAGCAGTGTTATTTCTCACACTATTGTGTGACTTCTTGTGCTGGGGCTTTAAGTCAGTCATTAAACATGTTGAGTGCTCTGCCTTTGCTCTTGACATAACATTAAGAATGTGATGAAACTGTTTGGAAACAATAGATGGTAAATAAGCTTGTTCAGTAAATATGCACAAACTGCTCTGGCTACATCCGGATGTTCTTGCTTTGTCAGACTTGCCTTCTGCAATGCAAGACTGGGAGGTCTTCTGATAGTTATCAAAGCTGTTTGAACATGTATTATCTGCTTCTCCACCCTTGAGATCTAATCAGGAGAACTGGTCAGAATATGCAGCAAAGTAGCAGTTTTTGATCTCCTTTAGTTAGCAGAAAGTGAGTATAAATCAGAAATGTTCTTAGTGACATTTTATTTTGCTTTTCAGTAGTAGAAGTGACTGCAAAACTACATAGCAATGGAGAATTGGGCTCTTCATGTTTTATGTGAAGCCTCTATATTTGTGTAAAAATCCCCCTAAAAGCAAGGAAGAGAGGGGAGAGGGAGTTCAGAATTTTTGGAGGAAGAATGCATAAAATGCAGACAAGAAAAGAGGTTGAAGTATGAACATATGAGACACTCCAGAGGGTCCCTGAGGTAGTTCAGGAAAGCTATGGATCCTGTTTCGTTTGTGAAATTAATTAGAAAAGGAAAGAAGTTTATATTCTGTGCTATTCCCATGTTGTTCTGTGCTTAGCAAAATATGTGTAAAAGAAAAAAAAAAACCAAACAAACAAAAAAAAGAAAAGACAAAAAGACCTGAAAAATTCCCCATTCCAGTTGGTTTCAGGCCTCAGCCAAGAGCCTTGCATACTGCCCTAGTCCCGGAGGGCTGTGTGTGCTCAAGTGTGGAGCATTGCCCTGTGCCTGCAGGAGGGATGTTCCTTGCAAAATGCCAGAGAATTACTGTACTGGAAACTGGGGACAAAGGAGTGATTTAAAAGGGCAGGAAGAAAAAGGCAGCTCACAGCATGGAGATACTTGCTCTGTCTCTCCTGTCTATAGTTGATATGTCAAGGAACAGAAGCAGCTGAACAATGAGGAACAGGCTGTTCCCATGTCAGGCGGGAAGTGCATGAAATCCCATGAGCAAGTCTGTGCTTTATAATGGTTTCCAGATGGCATCCTAGCCCAAAAGTGTTGTGGTTGTCTGGATACGCATTCACACATTGTGATGCTTCTACAGAAAATCAGAGGATCTCCTTTAAAGTTATACCTTGGCCTGAACCGAGAGCTTTGGTTGTAAAGATCTATGTGGTAGGTTTGTCTTCCCCTCTACCAAGGGACATTCATGCTCAATCTATGGAAAATGTGCTTTAGGTGATTGCATAGAACTTGCATTCTTGGCCATTTTCCACCACGAGCTCGATCCAGGCTGCAGAGTGTACTTGGATTTCCAAAAAGCTTTTGTCAAGTTTTCTCATCAAAGGCTCTTACGCTAAATTATGGTAGGAGATGAAGGCGTGTCTGTCTGTGGGCTTGTATCTGGCTAAAGGATATGAGTAAATGGTTGGTTTTCCCAGTGGAGAAAGATGGTCACTAATGAAGCCCCCCATGGCCAAAGTATATGGTAAAGTGACAAATTCTGCAGGTGATAAAGAATATATAGGATAGTCAAAACTTAAGTTGCAGGTGGAAGTTATAAGGAAGAAGGGGGTCTGCCTCCACCCAACTTTATAAATGTTAAAGTTTGAGGTCCAGCTCTGTGCTGTTTACCCAAGGCTAATCAAACAGCAGATGGGGCAGGCTATGTTTCAATGATGACTTGAACAGTTCAGTTTGTGTGTCAGTCTGCCTGTCCATCCTCACTTCAGTTTAACTAAATTCTATGTAGTGGTAGAGTGTGTTGGTAGTGTGCTCCTTGCAAGCATTTTCCTAGTGGAAATCTTCCAGAAAGGAAGATACAAAACAACGGTGTAATATCATCAAGGGAGGAGAGATGAGTAGCCTCCTTTGTGCCACGTTAAACCAGCCTTTTAGGCAGGTAGAATTTTTAGTCTGGGGAGAAAAGATGACATGTAACAGCATGTAGTGCTGTTAAATGCTACCCATTTGCCATTTCTGCATCTGCTGTGCCATGAGAAGTAAACTGCAAAAGGCCAAATGCAAACCTCTGAGTCCTAATGTTTCAATTATCTTTCTGACAATTACATATGGATTTCATTAGCTTGCTAAATGGTACCTATTACAGCATCTCACCAGCTGGAGGGATTTCCAGTAGGAAATGTGAGATGGGAAATGCCAACAAATGTCAAATTCCCAGAAGCTCTCTGGAATTTGTGCAGATAAAGTGCGATAAGGGCAGCCTTGAGCACCCCTCCTTGTCTCTGTGCAACTGCATCTCCTTGGAGCGAAGAGGGGCACCCGGTTAGATTGGTGGTGGGATCTGCCTGTGGACGCATGACTGGTACTTTGCAGTTACTGCAGAGCAGGGAGGAAAAAGAAGAGTGGGAGGTTATCCTAGGGCAACCCAGTGACGCTTGCCTTCTGTCAAGAGCTTTGGCACTATATTTTCCTGTAGTTCCAGCATTATAAATTGTAACTTGAGCTTGAAGGTAATGGGGTAATCCCCGCAAGGAGCGTATCTGAGTGAACGCTGCTCCATATGGTGAAAACACCCAGGATGAATTTGGTCCTAGTGGTCTTTCTGCCGTGCAACCTCTCTGCAGTGTCTTCCTGAAAGTATTTACTGCTTTCTTCTTCTTTGGCCTTGCTCATTCCAGGGACTCATCAAATTGGAGTGGTGAAAGAAAGGAAGGGGGGGGTAATGAGTTGGAGAGGGTTTTCATAATGATTCCTGTGGTGCATCTTCACCATCTAATCTAGTCCTGCCGAGCTCAACTAGAAGCTCTGTGGCTTCCAGGAGCTGACCCCACAACCTCAGAGACTGACTCCGTATCTCATATGCCCGAGTGTCAGGATGCACACCATCTCCCCTGGTACAGCCCCCTTACAGCTAGCAGTTTAAGGACTTAAGAGGAAGGTGTAGTCAGCTGCCAGCATGGTTGGGTCTTGCAGAAACATGCTGGGGACTCTTTCCAGACTCAGACGTGCGGTCTCCACATACCTCTCCTGGTGTTCCACGCTGCTGATTTTCCAGCCACCTCTTGGAAACAAGGCTCTCCCAGATGGCTGCTTAGCTCAAGAAGCTGTATGCTCCTGCCAGCATGTTCTGGATACCAGCCCCTTTAGCAGAAGATAAACTAAGCTTGAAGCATGAGTTTGCAGATGATAAGAAGGGGCAGAGGGGATTTCTGCAGGAGCGGCTTATAAGGTAGAGTGCCTGGGGGCATGCGGCTTTCCTCAGCCCACCATGCTGCCTCCCAGCTCTCAAACCAGAGTGCTGAGTGAGCAGGGTGTGTGCAGGTGTGTTTTCAAGATGATCAGCCTGACTTAAGGGCAAAGATTTGCCCTTACACAGTGTGCTTTAGGTGAAAAGCCTGGAGATGAATGATGCATTTTGGTTGACACACATTTCTTGAGAACATCATGGGTCTTGTTATTTGGCTTGGAGGAGAAGGGACTGCTGTCTTTGGGATGCAACTACAGGAGAGCCCAGGCCCCTTTCTTCACTGCCCTTGACCATGTTCTGCTTCCCCATTAAATGTTCTGCTGCTGTTTCTTTGCTTGGACAATTTATCTCACATATTGAATTATGCCTGTGAGCCTGGCTTTCCTCTGGCCAGTTCAGTATAGGAGCAAGTTAAAAACATATTTAAAGACTAGGAAGATATGTGTTTCTTTACCTGTGACACTTCCTGCACACTGGGAGAAGTGCAAACAATAGGGATAGTGACTCTAAGGAAGCATTCTTAATTTTGTCATAAAAAAGACCAATGTTCAGGGCTTGGGAGGGAAGTACAAATGAAATGCTACTTCTGTTAATGCTTTCACTGTGGTGCCATTCAGCTGGTTTGCCTCTGGGATTGAGAGAGAAAAAAAGGCAGTTGATATGATGGAAAAGGATGCCTCAAAGGCACATTCGTTTGTTTCACAGTGCTGCTGATGCCAATTGGGACTTGCTTCCCTCACCAGTCCTGGTATGTGGGGAAGATGCTGCCTCCTCTTCTGGGGTTTGTTCTATTTTCTGTTGAAGTTTTTCTGCTCTCTACACTTAAATGTTAACTGTAGTTCAGCTCAGAGTGCTCTTCAGTCATGGCTTGGAAAGCATGCTCTAAATCATCCCTCCATCTTCCCCTATTCTGTGTGTATCTGAGGTTGGAGCACAAGCCAGAGATGTCCCCGGAGCCCCCAGGGAATCCCTGTTGGCAGGACTATACTCCAGACTTTCCCCTTTCCTTCCAAAGCATCCAAGCCAGGAAGGGCTGGGGTAGCCCACTGAAACTTCGTGTCATAAAGGCCCAAAGACTTTACTGAATTAGAGCCTCAGGGGCAAGTAAATGTAATTCTGTCCCAATGAGGTGTGCATGGATGGCAGTGGAGACTGCTGTTTTGTACCTGGATGCTAAGGAAAATCACCATATAGAGACAGCGAGACAGCACACTGAACTGAACTGCAGTTAACATGCAAGTTAAATAAAAAAGTAAGTTAAGCAAAACATGTAACTATACAACCGAGTCACCATCCCTTTAAATGAGAAGTCAGCCTGGAGCAGACTCTGTTGGGTGGTAAATGCAAACTGCTTTAAAGATTTGATTCCAGTTTGATATGTGGCTGTGAACTCCTATATGTCAGACCCTGTCATGTCTCCATGGGGTACCTCTGCCACCTGGGGGTCAGGTGTCTCAGTGTTAATTGTCTGGAAAAATCAAACTAAAAGCTGCATTTGATGCTTACAATACACAAGTGCTTGAGCAGCAGCTGGCTGGGGTTGGGGCAAAAGATTGAGCTGTTTCTTCCCCAGGTATCCTGCTCAGAAGGTCATGATCAACAGAAACCTAGGAAAACTCCAAATTACATTAAAATCATGCATGCATAAAAAAGGGAAAATTGTTGCTGCAGTTGATCTCTCCTGCAATGGGACTTTTCCTTGAATTTAACCAGCATCGTCAAACACAAAGTAAGAGATGTGTCTTTAGCAGGTGAAAACAGACTGAAGTGACCAGAGCTAAAATAACCGGTTCTCGGAGCATTGTGGCTTTTACATATTTTTACACGTGCACAGACCAGCCTTGGAAGGAGCACTGAGATGAAGAGCTGCAGCAAGGGGGACTGAGTGTGTAAGGCTGTCCCAAGTGTGCAGGTGCAATGGACATGTTCACCTGAACTGGAACATGGCTAATGTTTGGTTGTTACCTCTCCTGTATTTAAAAGCTAAGATACTGAGACTCAGCAGAATGAAAAAAAAGAAAAACTTGATCAAGTTGATTTGGTTTTCGGGATGTAGATGATCTTTGCATCTAACTGTCTAGGACTAAATACATGGTTACCTGTCATGTTACATAGTGTAAATGTGTAATTGCAGTGTTGGTATCATATATAGATATTAATATTACAGATGACATCTCAGTGTCTGATCTTAAAACTGTGACAGTAGTGCAAGGAAAGCCTAGTAGGTCATTGTCAACAATCTGTTTTTTATTTTTCTCTGTCTGCTAACTTTCTTGAGGTAAAGAAGACTTAGCAGTGGACAGACATGCAAAACTGGGGAGAAGAAGGGACGGCAGCACTCACATGGCATGCTTGTGTTGCTTGCAAAAGTCATGTGGATCCAACCTGTTTTCACATGCTCTGTTCTCTGTATGCCAACCCACATCACATGTGTAGCAGTGGTAACCCTGTAGCCCGCCGTGGACAAACACAATAATCGGCTGAGCTGATTTATCATTTTTGATCACCTCAACAAGCCCTCTGCACACCAAGACCTTTTTTACAGGTACTGCTTATACTGATCCAAACCTGTATGGCAGTTTCAAACAGCTGCCATTTTGAGAGCAAAACCTTCCAGGGAATCCTGCTTCCACTGGGGCTCCAAAGAAAAATGTCTTCTCTGCCTTACATTGATGTAAACAGCACGTGCAACATTTGGCTTTGGTTCAATGCCAGACTAAAGGTCCTCTACATTATAAACTATCAGGACCAGAAAGATTTTCTGTATAAATGGCTCCGTATGTATACACACTGTATATATGTGTGTGTGTATATATATATATAATATAACTGTGTATGTCATGGAGCACTTCAAATATCCCTTAATAAAATAATAGACCCCTAGTTAGTTATATATACTGGCAGAAAGTTGTTCAGCCCTTTGGAGCAATGGAAAAAGTTAGTGCTCCTAAACATTTCTTCTTTTTCCCTTGGCTGGTTTCCACTGTGGGTAATTAAAACTGCAGAACATCCTGGATTCTATTGCATGAAGGGATGCAGTCGTGGTCTTCTGAAACTGACAGGAGTAGAAATGGAAACTGCTTAAAGAGAATGTGAAATGTGCTGCTCGTCTCTGGCTGGCCTTGGAGATTGATGAGCAGCACTAGAAAGATATCCAAAGAGCAGAGAGAAATTGTTTCTGAGCTTGGTTTACAAGGTCTGGGACATGAGATGTCACTGACGGGTTCACAGCTTTTTAGGTTGCTGGTTGGAGAGGTCTTTCCAGCTGTGAGAATGACCCCCTGGCTCATCCTTTGCTTTGCAACACGTAACACCTGACACGCAGCGAGGGTGAGGGATGTGGGGGGTTTGCTGGTTATAACCTGAGCGCAAGGTTACGAGGTGGGACTGTTGTCTTAATCTGAAAAGGGGGGTCAGAGCTCCAGGCTGTTGCTTGTCTCCACAGGAATTTCCTTAGTGAGTAGGAGTGCTTTGTGAGCACTCTCACCCTGCTCCTGGTGGCACCCAGTGAACTGAGAAAGGAGGGGAATAGCAGGGGAGAAAATGCATATAAGCACTAGTGAATGGGTTGAGTGATGGGAAGATACCCCTGGAGCAAGGAAGGGGAGAGCTCTCCCTCCTGGCTGTGGGGCAATAGTGGTACTGGTCAGTGGGTGTGGGCACTCCAGAGATTCATCTTGCAGCACTTATCCTGCACCTTGTGGGATGCGGGGTCCCTGGCCCCACTTTCCAGGTGCATCTGGCATGGAGGGTCACAGGGATGGGGAGATGCTACACTGTGAGTGTCCTAATGGGACCCCACTCAGAGAAGACCCATGTTCGTGTCCTGCCCTGGCAGCAGCCAAGACCTCCCTTCCGAACTCCCAGCCCAGAGGCACATGGGTCCCAGTGGTGCTGGGCACAGACCATAACACTGGGGTGCAGACCCCAGCTATCCTCAGAGAGCCTGTAGTGCAAATAGCTGCGTACTACACCATGGTGGAAAATACTTTCAGTTCTTCCCATGTAAAGGAGCTTGTGTGAATAAAGGTTTGCCTTCTGGTTAGTTAACACTGTCCTAGCACCAGATGGCTTTTGGGATGGAGTCCTTGTGGATCCTTCCCATGAAGCTGGACAACAAGGATGGTGTCTCAGAAACTGCTTGCCCAAGATGTCCAACCTTTTGTGTCTCCTGGCTAAAACCAGATGATAAATATCTGGCTGGTTTTGCCACAACAACTGAAAACAAAGATTGACTGGTAAGTTGTGAGCACCTCTCCACTCTGAATTTAGCTTTCAATTCTCCCTTAATTTATTATTTGCAGTTAATTTAATCCATATTGAGCTGCCTCAAAGAGAAAAAAGTCTAGATTTGGTGAAAAATAATCTATTTTTAATTATTTCTGATGTAGAACACTAGCCCATAAATAAATTCTACTGCTGCCCAGTGTTTTGTTTTTTTTTTTTTTTCTGTCAGAACTGTCTTGCTGGAATCAATAAACAGTTGATTAAAAACCTTGTTATTTAATATATTCAGTAACCCTAATCTATTCATTAGAAACTTAATCACTTTCATGTCACCAGCTGCTGTGATGGAGAAAAGAGCTGTAGCTAATTATTAGCAATTTTACAAAGCTAATATTGAATTTCTAATGGGTCCTCTGTGGCCTCTATTTCAAGCAGTTTGTATATGCCACAAACATGTGTTCTGGCTCTGGGCAGGGCCAAGCATCTCAGACTTAAACTCTTGTGGATAAACTTGAGACGTAGCAACCAAATCTCTGGTTACTTTGTGAGAGGAACACGTGCGTGCAGTGCTGGCCCCCGGCCAGGTCCACCCTGATGCTCCTCTGCACAATGGCTGGCCATGGGACAAGGAGCTGCCGCTCGCCTGTGCTTGCAGCTGCGGGAAGGGGCGCATTCCTGTGCGCTCCGCTGTATGCTTCTCATGGAATGGGATCAGTAGATCCCAGTAGAGAAACAACTGGGCTGGGGTGAGGGAGAGCCTCAGAGGGTGTGGGCAGGTGTTTGGTGTGACCTGTGTGCTGCCTGTCTGCCAAACAGGCCTGTTTGCCTATTCAGTTGGGTTTGTCCTTTGATACTGGAGCCACTGGTTTGGCTACATGGCCATGCAAAGCAGAGAGGAAGTTCTCTGGATGAAGCAAAGTTGTAATTTTCTTTAGGGCTGCGTTAACTTTAAAGCCACTCATCTGTCTGGATTGTTTGCATCTGCTCTTACTGGACTTACATCCTTATTATTTGTGTTCTTGGGAGCATTACTCTTATTATTTGTATTGCGATAGCACCTGAGGTGCCTATTCTTGTGCTAGGCAGGGTCCAATGCGCAGGAAAGAGACAACATCTCCCCTCAGGACCTTGTGCGGGACGTGGGGTGTGGGGTCACTTCAGTGCACACACACCAAGTGCAAAGCTAAAGCACTTGTGGCTGCAGCAGGGGCTTGTGCCACTTGGAGGTGGTTGAGTTGTAAAATATTTTCATGAAATGTTTGTGGAACCAGCTAGAACTTCCTATAGGTGAGATACAAGGAAAAATGGTGCATTGGAATTGTGCAGGTAATGAGCATCACTGTACTCAGTGCTGGAGCGGGTGGGTAATGTCAGAGCAAGCGACAGGCTCAGGCACTGGAGGGCTAAGGACCTTTTTCCTTGAAAGGATGACTGTTTCACACCTCTCCTGTGGGTTTCTTGTTGTCTGTGCTGACGGTGCCCATTACTGGAGCTGATACATGGGCTAGGCTGTACCCTGGCCATCAGCCTGTCTGGCTGCTCCTGGAGTGGCTGTTCTTGGGTGCCTCCTGTGATTTTCTAGGTTTCTGGTCTTTGCAACACTTTCTACATCAGGACATAATTACATATGTGCTAGGGCTCTGGTTTAAGAGATTGAATAATTTCGTCTCCTTTGCTTTCCTCTTCCTGCCCTATTTTGCTGTGGAATAACTGACTCTGCCAGCTCTTAGGTTCAGTTCAACATAAAAAGCAACAGCACACAGCTGAAGACTTCCTGAGCCTCAAAGCAAATGCAGACAGAAGAGCACATCCAGTGATGCCTTTCTGACATCCTCAGCCTCAAGCTCTGCACATGTGATGGCTCTACCCCATAAGGCATCTTACTGAGGTGCTCAGGTCTGGAAGGGTGCCTGTGTGCAGGTGTATTTGCGAGTTTGGAGCCTGTGGTGTCACCCTTCCTCTGCAGGCCCCCTTCAAACAACCTTAAGGGGAGAGAAAGGCTTGAAACGTGCTGTGTCTGGGCTTTGGGGTTTTAGCACCATGAAAACCTGCAGAGCTGCCTCCACAGTATGCTGGAACCAGGCACCCTTGAGGTTTGCACCCAGCAGTGGGTCCTGTTTTCCCTTGTGTGCCGTCAAAAGCAACAGCATCTTCTCTAATCTTCTGTGCTCTAAGAAGCAGCATGTGCTCTAGCTAGGGGGAACCGATGGCAATCCTGTTTCAGGAGGGTGTTACTGAGAGGTGACTGAATGCAAAAACTTCCTTCCTTGGGCTTCAGCTCTTTGTCTTGGGAGGGAATTTGCCAGATGGAAGGAAACAAATACACAAACATATACATAAACTCTTCCAAAATGGCTTCATGTTCTCGTTTTCGCAAATATGTGATTGAGCTTGTTTTATGGCCTTGGCGAACTTCCGGCAGCATCTGGCTGAGCTAAATATTATACTTAATAGCCCAAGACAGCAGTGATTGTAGAGAGCTGTCTGCATTTCATGTGTGTTTACAAATGTGCTATAGTAATTCCATGGAAATTAGCATAGAGCCTTAACAACAAAACAAGGGATGGAGAACAAAGAGAAATGTCTCTCAGCCCCTCTCTTGTTTATACGTGTGTCGGTCCATGTGTCTGTCTATGCATCCTTGTGCATAGTGCTATCTTTCTGTTAGTCTGTCTACTACTGTTGGTAATTTTTGCACCCCAAACCCTCCAGCCAATAAAAAAATATTTAGGGGATGGAATTTGCCATTTTGCCAAATAGTCTGTTTAGTGAGGATTTCAGAGGTTTGAAGGAACTTCTTTGTTGGTCCTTGGCACAGTGTCTCTGATGAGAAGGCCAGGGCTCCATAAGACTATGGCTCCCATCCCCAGGAGCTCTCCCTAGGCCATGTCTCTGTTTTCTTAGGTAGGGAATTTCAAACATCTTAAATTTTGGCCTGAATCTGAATGCAACAAAGAAAAGGAATATTGAAATCCTCCACAAAACAAAGTTGCTTTCCTCCAGACAACTCTGATAAGTGTAATGTGATGCAAGGTTTGCTGTCAGTGTGAAATGTCATCCTTGCATCAGCTGCAGCAGAGCTGAGACTCTGGTCTGCCTTTGTATGGTGTCGGTAGCAGCTACCGGGCATGTGGGAGCCAAATGTATTGCTCTGTTTGCAGGGTTGTTGTGGCAGGTAGGCTGGGCTGTTGACACAGGTAGCCTTTTTTCTTATGACACGACCCATGTCAAGAACAAATGGGTCATTTGTCCTCCTGAGCTCTTGCCATGTGGAGGCTGTGAGCATGGCAATAGGGAAGACCACGCTGATCCAGCTGTGGCAATGCAGTGTCTGAGCAGACCATGTGTTTCCATCTGTGGTTTTCTGTAAGGAGCATAAGGTTATTCTGAAGATGTCTGGAAATGCTCTGTGGTGCGATACAGAGGTCATGGCGTCACGGCAGCGTCACCAGCTGATCTAAGCTTCCATCTGACATTATCCTCAAGCAATGGGCTGTGCCTCTGGCAACACTGGGCAATACGGACGATGGCAGCTGAGTCAGTGCTCTCTACCCAGGGAAGTGGGCTGTCTTTCTAGCAGACTGATGACACATGTAGAGGAGCATGGAGGCTGTTCAGTCATGTGTTGGAAGCTGTCCCAGATTTTAGCTAGCCCAAAGCTGGGGAGGAGCCATCAGAAGAGTTATTTAGGTGTGTACCCACACCCCATGTGCAATTAAATGCACCTGGCCTAGATCATCAGTTCATGTAAATAGGTAGAGCTCCATACCAATCTTCTGAGTCTTTGCATCTGCAGATGATGTATTATTGAATTACGCTTGATTAGCTGTTTTTCTGTTGCTTAACAGAAAGCAAATCTCAGCATAAATGAGATTAGTATGTGCCCTCCATGTATGCCAGCTCTTGCTCCCAAGAATTTAACATTCTTAATAGAATGATTTTTTTTTTTTTTTTAAAAGGAAGAGAGGGAAAAAAGACTCTTTGGGGCTCCTGTTTCATTTGCCAGATTATCTGAACACTAAATTAGGCAAATATGGAAATTCAAAATATAGCCATTCTACAACATGTGCTGACACTGGCATAACAATATCAGTAATCCCCCTTGACAGCCATTACAGCTTAATGCTCTAAGAAAATGAACTACTTATTTTCTTTACCCTGCATACACAGTGTCTCAAAATCTTCCCCTGTCTTCCAGGCAAGATGATTCTTTGAATGAATCTCCTCCAGGTACCAGCTGTGTTTGTCTCATCCTGCTGAGCAGCACCGATCACTTTGAGGCTGTGTCACCCTGACAGCTCAGAAAATCCCCAGCTGCTCTTGAGGACTTCATTGCACTGTTTTTTTGTCACGTGATAGAGGTCCTCAGACATCCTGAACTTTGGTTCATGCCAGGGGCACCCCTCCATCTTGTAGGGTCTTGCCCCATTGTCTTTTTGTTGTGCCTCATCTCAGTGCAGCTGAAGGAGATGTGGAATCCATGGTCGTAAAACTCATAGGTGTTTTCAAGTGTGGATGAGTTCTCCTTCTGCCTGTTTTAAAGTTGTGTCCTTTGAGAAACACCAGGATTTGGTGTTTGAATGATGTTAATCTGCAGCTGTGACAATGAAAGCATCATGTTGAGCTAAGCTTTGAAAGTGTTGTTGAGTAAGGGTTGAGGAAAAGACAAATTATGTTTATTGGAGGTGGTAACTGAGCCTGTTGCTTGTGCTGAAATTTGTATCCGTGTCCTCTTTAATAAGAAAAGCTGTTCTTACTTCAAGCGTCACCTTGTCCTTGGTGCCTTTGGGAAGGATCCAGAGGACGGACTTAGGGATTATAAGGGGTCTTTTGGGATTATAAGGACAGTTTAGCTATTTCTTTGCCAGGTCTCTGGATGCCAGCAGGTCTTCAGCCCTCCAGAATGGGGAGGTCTAGGAAAGCCTGGGAACTTCTGTTAGGAAATAAAGAGGCCACAGAGAGGTCACTTGAGAGTTTTAAGGTCTTCTAGGAATAAGTGGTTGTGGATGCAGGGACTTTCAGATGTGCTTTTGTGAAAGGAGGTGCTTAAATTCCACCAAAGTCCAATTTTTGGTACCAAATGAGCTTTTCCCACGTGTACCACTGAGCTCAGATTTACCAAGATATTTAGGCACTTAACAGTGCAGCTGGGCCCCAGGTGGGATTCCTAAAAGCCTTTTGGGGAGCTGCACTCCAAAGGTGGCCAAGGGCTTTTGGAGCAGCCTGTGGACACTTGCACAGGTTATACAAAGACCCAATTTTGTTGAGCCATTTTAGGCCATAAAAGGACTTCAGTAACTGTTTTTTTTCTATCAAAATTTTACTGAATGGTATCACTTCTTAGTGAGAGGCTATCTACAGGAATAGAAGGAGGCAAGTCAGCTTTAATGGGCCTGATCTCAGCTAGTATAAACTGATTTCCATCCTTTGAATATAGTAGAGCCATGGTGATGTGCATAAGGACTTACCTCTTTATCATCAGGTGCATTTTACAGCTAATTCATAATGAGAAGAGAATCTCCACTGTCAAATCATTGTACCACTGAGCAAAATTGGAGCAGCTGCCTTGTAAAATGTGAAATGGCATCAATATACTATGTTGCATTCAGAGCATGTGACTGAGAAGGTGATTGCACTCGTTAATAATGAGCCACTAAATTGGATGCAATTGCAATAGCTCATCATTGGTATAGAAATATTATGCTTTATAGGTACATTACTGGGCTGTATTTTATAAGGCTGTTAAGCTTACGCACTTTCCCTTGCAGTAAATGTCAGCAAGGTTACAATAAAATTTAATACAATATTATTAAAGCTGAAGTGCATCAGTATGGAATGATCATGTACACACACTAAAAATTCTTTATTATTGCTTCCTTAACCTTCTTAAGGAACTGCTTGTTTTAAAATACAGCAATGAAAAGGATCAAAGCTTGGAGGTCTCTCTGTCCATCCAAAGGTTCATTAGAATTTTCAGTGTAGATGGGAATTTTGTGACCCATTAGTTCAAGTAAATTAAACATTAAAATTTCAGCTCTGCCAGGAAAATTTCAATACAGCTGCAGATTATAATACAGGTGGTGAGGTCTCCTCACGTTCACCTTAGCTTTCATGGGGGGGAACTGATTGGCAGATTGTTGGCCTCCAAAGAAGCCAGGCGTGCCCTCGAAGGTGCATGTCTTGGAGGGGTGGTATGCCTAACAAGCCTTCAGGGGTCTGCCATTACCATGACAATGTCAATGTCCCTCCCCTTGTAAAGAAATCAATAGGCTGTGGGGCTCCAAAAACAATTTCCCTGACCTCCCAAGGTTGCCAAAAGCAAGGTCAAGCAGCAAAGATCAAAGGCCCAGTGGAAAGAGGCATCCCCTCCCTGACCTGCTGGCTTGGGGGAGGGATCAGTCTTACCTTGAATTATTTTCTTAATTTAAGAAACTGGTATTATTTGCACACACTCTAGCCAGAGGAAATCAGAATTAATCCCAGTGAAATTTGAGGCATTGCCTCTGAACGGATTAGATTTTGAGTACCATTTTAGGGTGGTTCTTATGGGCAGAACAGCATGCAGAACCAAATAGCAGCCCAGGAGAGATAGTTTTGTTTGGGTTTTGGTGCAGAAGAAGAATGTTAGGTCTCAACTGTGTACCTTTGAGAAAACATCACTGGTTAGAACTATTCTTGGTGCTCACAAAGCTAATCCTTAAGTATTTGGAAAGAGCAAAATAGACCTTGACTACACGAGTCCTACAGTCAACTTCTTCAGACTTGTCTGGTATGGGTAGCTGATGTATTTCAGATACAGTCTCTTATCAGTAATCTTCAGCTTCCCACAGGCAGATGACGGGAGCTCCAGAAATCACCCCCTGCTTGAGATACATCCACTCTGGGACTAGCTCAAACAATCTGCACTGTGTTTATCTTCTAATTAGACATTCTCAGTCTTGCAAATTGCTTCTTATTTTCCTTTGTCATGAAATGGATTTGGATTCTTGTCAAAATATTTTGGTGCTTGAGAGCTCCCAAAGAGGGTGGATTTTAGGCAAGCAGGTACTTGGTGCTTCCCAGAAACCTGGTCCTAGCAGGGGTCTCAAAGCAGCAGAGATCTGGAAATAATGTTGGGGTTCATGGGCTCCTTTTCCTTTCCAAGCAGCAGCTCCTGAAAGTGGCAGTTCACTCGGATGAGTTAGGTTTGTATCTCTGTCATTTCTGCTTTTGACCGTGCTTTAAATCACAGTTTTAAGAGCTTGTGTCAGAGATTTTTGTCTCTGGAAATATACGAGGAGCTGCTGCCTTTTGTGCAGGTGTGATTTTGCGATAGCCCCACTGCAGAGCACTGTCCCTGAGGCAGCCCTGCGTAGTGGCAGGGTCTGCTGCGTCCCCATGGCCGCAGACGATGTGGGAGGAGAGCAGCGGCTGCTGAACTGGAAAAAAAGCAGGTACACGTTCAAATCAAGGTGAAGAGATCTGTAGTGGTGCTGTGAGGTCAGCAGGCAGGGGAAAGGATGGGAAGAAAAGCAGGTGGCATTTGTTTGAAGTGGTGAGACCTTTGGGTGCTATGTGTCACTCCATTTGTGCACAACTGCATCCACACACGAGTTGTACATCTCGGGTGGGTCTGCACACACACACAGAAACAAGCAGATGCATATAGACACATGCACACATAAAACTTGTTCCCTTTAGCAATCCTATTTCAGATGAAGACTTGTGCTAGCTCACTCTTTTTAGCTTCTGGAGTGCAAAGCTCCTGGAGGATGACTGGGTGTGGTGTTGTTGCCCTGCCTGTACATTGGGTAAAGATTCTTGAAGACTTGCGTAGGTTTGGGCATCCTACATAGTCTGGTCAGTCCTTCCTGTGCACAGAGCTTGTGCTAGTAGTCACCTTGTGTATGTGGCATCAGCGCATGGTGGTGATGGGAGGATAGGAGGGGTACGGGGAAAGGCCGCTCTTGCCAAATAAAATATTTTTATTTTCCCCCCTTCCCTCTTGCAAAGCTATAGAAAGGAAGGGGTTATGACAGACCTCTGAAAAAGGTCAAAGAACAAATTTCCATGAGATCAAGCCCCAAAATCTTGCTCTAGTGGATCCAGAACATACTGCAATCTTTACTCTTTACACTTTGCTTGCTTGCTCTCTACTCTCCCTTCCTCCCTGCCCAGCCTGTACTGTGTTTTTTCCATGTTGTCTCATCGCTGTACTGTGGTACCTGAGCAAAGCACAATCCTTTTTTCCATGCTTGGGGTGACATTGTGGCAGTGGCGTTTAGCTGCTGGTCTGAGCTCCCACCAGCTCTGAGCGGTCAACAGCCCACCTCACAGTGCTGTCCTCTCTATCTCATCGCTCCTCCTTTTCTTCTGTAGTGATCCTCCACTTTCCCTTCTGTAATTACTTTCTTGAGGTATATTTTCATCTCGGTGCCTGGTGTGACCAAAGTACATAAGTCTGTATCTATTGATTTCTGACAGCAGAGTCTGCTTGTTCTCCACTAATATTTCTAGCATCAGCATTCACCTTCCTTTCAATCTAGAAGATATGACAGTACCACATCACTAAGGCTTCAGTTTTTTCTCCCTATCAGCAGCATTCTTTCCCCATGATTCATATCCATAAATTGCTATGGGGAAAATTAAGCTTTTCATCAAACCCTTAAATATTTTGAGACTCCACAGTTCTTCCACACTTTCAGGAGGGAGGCCATGGCCAAGAAAGCTATTCCTAGTGATCTCTGCATTTTTTGGGAACTGCCTCTGATCTGGTGTCTGTGGTCCCATATAATCAAAGTCATCATTTCCTTTAATATATTGACAGCTTGCATCCACATGCACACACCTTTTTTTTTCCCCATGCTTGAGGGTAGCCCATAGTCATCGATAACCTTTTTTGCGTTTTTGTTGTTGTTGTTGTTGACACTAACACTGGTATTTCTGGGGGTTGTAGCAATGAGCTATGTCTGTTACTGTCATGTATGATGTAGTTTAATAGGTGTCTGTCAGTGCAATCCCCAGCTGCTTCCACTTTAGCCAGGGTTATTGTAGGGTAAATTTGATGTACATGCCACAAAGTCTTGGTGGTAGGACATGTGTGTCACTTCTACCCAGTGCAAAACCACTTGTTCACTGCTGCTGTTCATGTTGATGGTTTCTGTTTACAGTTAGAAAATCACAGTGACTTTGGTGATATGCTCTGGAGTTCCTTTATCTGATGGCAGAGAGGGATCTATTGGGTATTTTGAGCAGCCTGTGAAATGCACAACCAATGTCTGCTGAAACTCTATTTTTTCAGTGACATGAAGGATGTTTTTAATTTCCCCATAGGTGTCTTTTCCATCTCAGGAACCAGCTGATAGTGGCATTAGTTCTGCTTCTATCATTTACTTACTGTGTCTTGAATTATGCCATGCCACGCTTGACCGTCAGAGGGATGCTATGATAGTTACAATACTTCACATGCCTCTTCTCTTGAACAGATTCCTTTCGTTGAATTAGCTATCTGATTTTCAGGCATAAATATATCTTTACAAATTTTTCACCTGAGAGCAATCCCATGATCACTGATCACTTTGAACAATTCTGCTAATTTGCCTTGGTGCACTCCCAGGGTTCATGTTCAAACTGACATACACTATTTCCTCCATCTAGCTGATGATTCTGTCTCAGAGATCTTAATTTTGGGTTGGGACTGCTGGATGTACCTATTATTTCAGGGGTATTTCAGGTGGCGTTTGATTCTGGCACCCTCAGCAAAGTTCCTATCTTTATTGATCTTTTACTGCTTTCAGCTGGAGGAGAATATTTGCAGCAAGGAATTTGAGAGCTGTGATAAAACACTTAGTAAAACAGCAGTGGGAAACCTCTCTGTCTGTCTCTCGTTGCGAAGTCTCTCATTGCAGTTAAAAATGATCCGCATAAAGCACTTTGCAGTGGACTTTTGGGCCTGAAGGTTCAACAAAATATAGCGGTGGGCAGGTTCTTCCTGGTGAGAAGAGCAAAATTGCATTTATGAAGGTGCTGGACTGAATTTTGGGGGGATTATAGTGCTTGGTGGAAAAGGAACAAGCCATTTGAAGCTTTCTAAGTAGATAGGTGGAGCTGGCATCTGGAAAGTAAAGAAGAAGGGACCCTTGCTGTTATGTCCAGGCCACTGGAGAAGCGTATGGCAGATATATGTAGCTTATGTAGTAATGGGAGAATTGGGTTCAATTTGTGGTGACAGGAGGTGGATACTTGGGATGAGAGAAAGTGTCATTTATCATCTGCACACCTACATCAGAGATTGCTTGGGGAGAATCCAGTCTGTGGGAGAATCACCATAATCTGCCTTGGAGGGACTCTAGTCCCTGTGGTGATCATAAAGGTTTTGTGCCCCTCTGATATCAGCTGGTGGCATGTGGCCAGCGAGTCCTTCAGTGACATGAAGAAGCATTTGTTAATGGAATTGTCCAGCAGTTTTTCTAATTGGGAAATTAATATTAGAGCTGGAAGGGTAAGGTCTCTTAGAGAGGTAATAGCAAACAGTAGTCTGTTTTATAAAATGATAAGATGGGCTTTGTAGGTTTTCTTGGCTACTGTGTTCACCTGCTTGCTCTGAATAGCCAGGTCTTTAGCATGTGATGTTATGATGAAGGACTGAGCCAGCTAAGCTGACTGTGCTCTGGAGCCATGAATGTTTGGTGGCTGAAGGCTTTCCAAAGTGCAGGTTGTGGTTGTCATGATTTCAACCCTAAAACAAGCAACTTGGAAGGTAAGGGCCATTGCCCAAGGCTTGTGCTTTCCCTCGGTAGCTGCTTCTGAGACTTCGCAGGGTGGCATTGGGCTCAGGGTCCCTGTCTCCCCATCACCGTTTGCGAACTAACCCCTGCACACAGCCAGGAGAGGCAGAGCTTCCAAACAAGCCACTGATATTTACGTTACCCCTGAAAATGCCTGGAAAGAGTTTACACACCCATCTTCACGTGAATAGCTGGGGTAATGCTGACTGTGAGTGGCTGAAGGTGTAGGGAGCCTGCATGCGTATTTGGCTTAATAAATTTTATGTAGGCTTTCAGGGGTCACAGAAAGTCATTTGTTGAGGAAGGTCTCTCCAGAGGGAGATCAGTGGTGTCCATTACTCTGCTTTTGCTCTCCGTGTGTCGTGAGGATGCAGGGGCAGATTTCCCAGCACGGGGGATCAGCTTTTTGGGCTAGTGCTGTCTGCAGCATGCATGCCCCTGCCCTACCACCTAGCTCCTGCCTGGCACACATACAAGGTATAACACAACACATCCATCCTCTGTTATCCAGCATCTCCGTGAAGCTTCTGTCTTTTTTTTTTTTTTTTTTTCCCCTCTCTCAAAAAAAGGGAAGATTTTATTTCAGATGTGTGTCAACTAAAACTTTGGCTCTTTGTTTCATTCCCTGTGATGGATTCCTGAGCTGTGGTGGTACAAAAAGCCCAATGTGGTGTTGCGCTGCAGCTCCAGGCTATTTGCAGGGTCTCCAGAAGGACACCGAGAAATCACCAGTCACTTCTTAAACCCTGCAACAAGCATCTGCAGGGAATATCCACCTAAATAAAGGTAGTCATTGCCATGGAAAGAAAATTTTTCCCCTTTATTCATGGGATGCGACTGCAGGATAAATAAAAAGTGAGAGCAAGTTTTAAGTGCTTACACCAAGAGGGTTAGAGGGGTCACTTGCATTTGTGAAATGTCCAGTGCCTCTTGTCCCCTGCGCAGCTGACAGATGGAAATCATTTCAGCTCGGGGGGTGTGAGCCGGGGTCAGCGATGGAGAGAGGCAGAGCCCGTAAGGAACAACTCATTAATACCCCGGGGCCAAAGAACCACCTTTCTGAGCTGTTTTCTTTGTGTTGGTATAAAACACAAAGGCGAGCAGGCAGACCCGTGGGCTGTAGGAGTTTAAATCAATATGACAAATCCATAATTACATAGCGACTTGTGCAGTGAGAACATCATGGGCTTATAAGGAAAAACAAATGCCAGTGTGAAGATGCAATGTTATATATAAAATCCATGTATATATATTCAATATATATAAATGCATATTTGTTTTATTTTGGATATTGTATACAGGAGTGTTTTTCTAGTGTCTCTGATCTTTCTGCCTAATTCATAAATCATAGCAGCAGAAACAATAAAATGAATTAGGTGATCATTAAAGTAGTACACACTGGATATATTTTTCCTTTCCTGTTTCGGTCTGAGAGCTCATTAAAAGCTCACTTGCCTCTTGAAGTATCTTGACACTGAAGATGATGATGAATGGAGCTGCAACGAGTGTTAATAATTTGAAATACATTGTCAGAATTACATGATGATGCTATAGGAGATTGTTACAGTGGAGTTATTTGTGTTTGTTTTATTCAGTTATCCTCTAATCGACCAAGATTAGAAACAGAGCATTAAGCTGAGCAAGTATTTATTTTCTTTCTTGAAGGACGTTTTAATTAAAAATGAGCTATTAAAAAAAGAAGTCTAGGTAGGTGAAAATTACTGGAATGACAGCATCACAGCCAAGCTCACCAAATCATGCTTTATTCTAGTCCCTTGCCAGAGTCTCCTTTGCTTCCCAGGCGTAAGTGCTTTGCTGGCTACGGGACAGTTCCTAACATGCTGAAACTTAAGTGTATGCTTAAGTGCTGTCCCTCTGCAGTTGGAGCCATCTATTTGTCCTTAGCATGGGGGGATAGCGGGCTGGATGCCCTCACTCTGCACTGCTCTGCTGACAACTCCTATATCACAGTTGGCTGGGCTTTTATTGTGGGGAGTAGCTTGTTTGCTCTACATGCAAAAATCTCTGCTAATGCAGATGGAAGGAGACACTTTTGCTCCTAGGAGGGGATTTCTTCTCCATCCTGATGAGTGGAGTTTGTCCCATTGCAGAAGCATTTTCAAAGGAGTCTGTGCAACCGAAGGGTGCCTGTGAATGGACTTTGTCTTCCCCATTTGAACCACCTAAGATTCATCCTAATAGAGTTGTTTAATGTATTTAGGAGGACTTGTCCTGGGGAGAGGCCATTTTCTGCAGGGAGCACAGAGGCACATGGGCATTTGCATTCCTACACAGAGGTGGCTGTGGTTCAGCCTCATGCACCCCAAAAGAGATTTGGGACTTTGTCCCTTGAGGTTAGGCAGTGCAGGAGATCCAAGCCATTTAAACCTCATGGGCTGCAGGTTTCTAAATGTTAAAATTGCTTTTGGTGATGGGAATCATGTGCCTAAATCCTCACTGCTCTGATTTGCAAAAGAAATTGGGTACTTTGGGAGGCATTTCCAAAGTGCAGGGTCCAGCTGCCCACCTTCAATCCGTGGTGCTCTTTCAGTGCTTTTCTTTCTTTCCCACCCAGATTTGCATCCTGCAACAGGGAGGCAGTGGCTGCCTCCCTGAAGCACTTTACTCATGCCAGGCTAGCTCTTCATTTTCCTCCGTCCACTCAATGCTCTCAGATAGAGCGTCCTGTAAATCATATTTAAAAATACATTAGTGTAATGTTTCTGGAGTTGATATTAAGTGAGCTTTGGGGACCTTGCTGGCTCCAAATTCCCCTGTCTCAGACTAATTTACAGTATATTTCACCAGGACAGGCATTTCCATACGCAAGTACCCACCCTGATGCTTTTTTCACTCTCTCTCTCTTTTTTTGTTCTATTATTCAGCTGTTTTTAGAGGATGATTGATGGCTTCTGATGTCGATGTGAGATTGCACTTCTGTTTTCCCACCTACCACCGTAAAAGGAGAGGGAAAGAATATGAGCCTTGCAGCTCCCCTGTGAGACAGGATAGAAATTCATCAGGGCTTAATGCTGCTACGAGAAGGAACAGGGCATCTTCCAAATTTGTGCTTTGCTCTCTAACGAGGAAGTGAGCAGTTTGGCTTTTAAATGTAAAGGCTGATCATCATCTTCAAAACACTGATCAGCCCATCAGATGCTCGGACTGTGAATCTGTGCAGTGAGATCATGCCCATCCTTCAGAAAAAATCCCTTTAAAGCAAATGAGATGTCGGTGGACGCTCCTAAGAGGAGCGTTTTGTGTTTGCAAAGTGTACTCGCAAGTTCAAGTGTCAGTATTTGCCTCAACATGGGTGCACAAATTTAAGGCATAACAGTGGTTCATGTCTTTTATCCTTTTATTCTTCCTGTTTATTAGGCTATGTATTTTTTAAGGTTAAATACTTTTTTAATACAGGTGAAAGTCATGGAGGATTTGGGATTTTGGTTTTCCCGGCTGTTCTTCTGTAAGACAGTGCTCTTCACCAACTGAGCCTTTGGAGTGAAGGATAAGCTGAGTAGACTTTGTTCCTTTCTGATTTTTAAATGAGATGACAGCCCACCACAGAGAAGTCCTGTGAACTGTGGTCCTGGTGCCCTACAGCACCTTTGGGCAGAGATGTGTCTCAGGGTGAAGTAACAGCTTGTTTCGTGTGTAGGCAGTCAAACCTTCACAGGGCCCTCTCACACCTCTCTTCCTGATCTAACCTCACTTCTCCTGCTCTGTTGGATTTGAAATCACTCCAAAATATGTCAAGAAATTGTGACAGTCATGTAGTTTCAAATCTGGTTCACAGGGCTGGGAGTAAAAGCCCTGACATCTAAGGAGGCTCCTGGGAGACAGAAAGCTGATAAAACAGCAAAGCTCAGTCCTGGAAGCCAGGTGGACCCAAAGACCCCTGCTTTTACTTGGTCTCCACTGAAGGTGATTGACTTTGAGTGAGCAATTGCTGCAGACTCTGCAACTTGATCCTGGAGTTTATGTACTGTGTAAGTAACCTTGAGATAGGGATAACTCATAACCTTTACCTGACCCTGGCTGTGCATCTTAAGTGAACAGGAGCTCTTTGTTTGAGGTTTTTGGAGCCATGGGAGGTATATTTAGCTTGTACTCATGAACTGACACTAAACATATGTGCCCAGAAGGCTGCTCCTTCATTTAATCTATGAGTAAGCATTGATTAATGGAAGTAAAAATTTGTACACATATTGAATTGTTATGTGGAATTGGTACCAAACCATCAATAGGTTGACTTGGTCTTTTTTAATAAAATGAAACACTTGTTTTGAGGGAAGAGGGACTTTGGATATTGATAGGTGAGTGATACAGTGAAGAAAATCAAGTGCAGTCCATGCTCTACATGTCATGAAATTGCCAACAGATGGACAATTGATTTGGCATGTTGCAGACTTCCAAAACACCATGCAGATGAGAAGTGCTTTGGTGATGATGGGATGTGTTGTGCACATTGTACACAGTCAGGTTGTGGCAGGAAAAGGGGTAGTATCAAACTAGTGGGGACCAACAGCCGTATTAGGAGGTTAATGAAGGACAGTACAAGTTGTCTCCTTGATGATCACTCAGAGCCTTTGGGAAGAGTGTTTATGGACTTCCTTAAACATTTGTTTCCAATCCAAATTTGATCTATTTTGGACATTCAGACAAAGCATTTATGAATTAATCTTGGATCTTGAAGGTTCTCGGATAAAGTAACCTTCTTGATAGTAGTAGCAGTGTCTGTGACAAATTCTGTTTCAGTGACTCTTTGTCTGGCAGTCTAAGGTCTCAAGCTGCTTTTACAGAGGCACAGCTGGAGGGCTGCCTGCTTCATGGGCAGCCTTGAAAGCCCCAGAACATGACTGATGGTGTCCTGGGTTTGGACACGTCCTTGGCCTACTGCTTTGGAGGGTCTTACTCAGAGCTAAGGACATCCACCATTTGCTGGATGGTAAGGACATTCAGCCCATGTATGTACACTGCTGGGTAGCGTTGCTCCAAACCTAGAGCTTATGGAAGAATGTGGAAATCCTGCCTAGATTGCGGCAAATCTTCAGTTAAACCCAGGCTGGTTCAGATCAAGTGTTCAGATAAAACATTTTGGTCTCAACAAAATGTTTTTTCTAATCTGCTGTGTCTGTGATCCAGCATTCTCACACCTCTCCAATGGGCAGAAAATGGATTGTGTAAAAAAATCCATGACCTTCACATTTTTTCTGCCCTAGGAGAAGCCAGAGCCTTTACATCCCTGGCTTTTAAGCCTCTTTCCCCTTCCCCTGCTCCCCCCTTTCCCCCCTCCTTTTTTTTTTTTTTAAGAAACCTGCTAGACTGTTGTCACTACAAAACCTGCAAAACACCTAGCAGCACGGTGCTGGTGCTGGGGCCAGCCTGCCCTCTCTCGCCCCTTGGGTATGGACTAGAAATTGTCTGCTGCAAGTCCTCTGGGATCCCACAGGCAGTGGGGTGGAAGGAGGCAGCTTTGCAAGGCTGTAGAAGGTGAAGTTGAAAGTGCAGCTCAACCATATACACCAGGGGTTTTCCTTTTCCAGTAAGATATTTGCACAGAAAATTAACTCCCGTTCAGCCTCGTGTAGCAGATACACGTGCAGCCGCACAGATGTGTGTAAGTGATAGCACGAGTTGTGTCCCTGCTTACCTGTGCAAAAACGCATGTGGAGCTGAATGTGCGTATCTGCAGCCTGGGTCTGTGCATCAAGATGTTCAGGAGGACACAGACTGACTTTGCATGGTGCACACACATGTCCACATTGGACTGTCTGCACACACCACACCGCAACCCCTGCCCTAAACCAGCTGGCTAGTAAAGAACCCAATATTGATAATCCAAATATCAATCCCAATACCAACCAGAGAATAAAATGTAGAATCTGGCTTCTTTTTTGTGACATTTTATGTTGCAATCAATTCACATCTTGGAGCACCCATTGGTTTCGGTCTCTGAGTTCTCAGACTGAAGGTCTGATGATATGCAGGTTGGGTAAAAATGGGTTATTGAAGGTTTGTCTGTATGATTTCCATATGCTGATACTTTTAATCCTTTGCATCAGCCAACAAAATAAAAAAAGGTTGAAAAAAAACAGTTTACATGAGCAAATACTAGAACTATATCCTATTCTATTATTTTAAAATGTCTCTGGGGAATACAATGTTTTCTGTAAAAGGCAGGGTGCCTGGCTTCATAAACCCTTCTAAATTACCACCCTGCAACAGCCTCCAGCAGCTGTCCTAGTTCCCCAATTCATTTTTAGCATTGAGAATTAAAAAGAATACAAAACACACGCTTTGAAACCAAAGCTCCCAGCGGATCCCACACTGTGGGGAGGGGGCAGCTTCTTCTGACTCATGAAAGCTGATGTTAGCCAGCCCTGCCAAGGAACAATAGGATCAGAGAACAGGGGGATTTGTTAAATCAGCTTGAACTTGTGGAACTTGTGTTTATGTGCATTTGCTTCTAGTGGAAAGCAGTGGTGATACTATTGGATGAAAAACTAGCTTTAAAAATAATTTAATTCTATCCACATAGGAGCTATACAGGGAGGGTGGATTTTAATGCGGGAAAAGGCAAATGGTCAAACAAAATGCCTCCCTTCTGCCAGCAATATTCTGCATTTCCCTCAGCAGATACTGAGTTTTGTTTGGGGAAACAAGCTTAGCCTTGTCTACAAGTGGAAGCATAATGATGGGCAAACGTCAGGAGACTTGCAAGTGTGGTTGTTTTTCAGTTTAATACATAATAGGCCTGGCTTATGTCTTCATTCTGGATGAAAGACAGAAGAGGTGTACAAGATGTGTGAGTGTCTTAATCTCCTTTTCAGCAACCTCTAAAAATTAAGCCTTTAAAAAATTCATCTTGTCTGCAAGGCAATATGAAGTAATTTGGAAAGTTTAGGACCATTAATGAGGTTTAGCTGTAGTGTTTGCCTCTAATACTCCTTCTCTGCTGCTGCTCATAGGAGTTTGCCTTTATTTTTTGGAAGTTGCCATTTTGTTACTTCTTGTAATGATACTTTTAGCTGTGTGTTTTTTGTAGACCTCACCCACCTGCCCATCTGCTGTCTCAGGGAGATTTCAACCATAACAGTTACTAATGTTGTTGGTTGTCTTTAGTCTAATGTAAAAGTTCATCAGACTGAATATGAAGATCAACTTGTAATGAAAAACATGACTGGATTATCCAAGAAATGGATAAGCTTGGTCTCTTTTGAATTTTGTACTGTATGAGTTTAACCTTCATGTAAGAGCCAGTCTTGTGTGCGGTCTGTGTTTCAGTTTCTGTGCTTCTTCCTGTTTTGCTTATCATTAGCAGTAGAATTAGTTTGTCGAGAAGCTTAAATATTCCCAGTATGATCACTTGTCCATTGTCCTTATATATACTCTATCATGTTTAGCACCACCAGCATAGTTTTTCACCAAATCACTGATGTTGGAACAACACATCCTTTCCGAACGTGAAGCTCCAGTTACTGACAGTGAGCAGTAATTGACTGTAGTGGGGTCTTTGATGCTCATAAGAATTTAGTCACTCACGCTGTGCTCCTTGAGTCAATAACCTCCTTTGGTCTGTAACCTAAAAGAATTGCTTAATGGATAAAATTTTGCTTGTGTCTCATCCACTTAGCTTATTCACTCTTTTGATAGATTTGCACCATGAAGATAACTACTGAAAATGATCACGCATTTGTCATATGCCTGTGAGAATGAACATCGTCGTATTTTCCCCCATATACTCCAGGACATGGGTAACTTGCATCCTTTGAAAAGAACTGGGATGAGTATGTCCTCTGCATAAAATCAGAGTTGGGTAGAAATCAGCAGCTCCTGCTGGGGAAATGGAAGCAGAGCAGAGAAGATTGGACACAGGAAAGCTGCTGGGCAAATCTCCGCTCATATTATCTGTGCAAGCATGTAACTTACGCTGCTGTCAGTCACAGGGCTTGAAGAGGCAGGGCAACCTGTCATCTCTGTGCATGAAACCAGGTTATTCGCAGTTAACAGGTATGTTGTAGCAGAGTCCAAAATTTCCATGTGGGCTTGAAAGCATCCAGCTTGTGGAACAGAGGGAATAGTCATGTGGTAGATGCTTAGGGCATAGGGCAGAGGTGAAGATGTAGAAAGCTGAATTTGGAGGAAATGAGAAAAAGAACAGGGTTTAGACCTTGACTCCTTGATGAAAATGAGCCAAAGGATTTGATTCCGCTGATGTGGGCATTGGCTACCTGGCTGCAAATATGGATGTTTGGGCATGAAGCGGTTAAGCTGTCTATGCTCTTTTGTTTTGCCCTGCCTCTCCCTTCAGAAGAAGACTTGCCTATAAAATTATTTTTAGATGCCTTGTGAGCAAGTTTTGTGGGAAGACAAGCAGCCAGCAGCTCCTGGCGAGCTGCTAAGCCCACTCCTCTCAGTTTACAGCATGTAATTAGCAGATAATCATGCCAAAATCACAGACTCCAACAGGCTAATTTTACCGCATGTGCTGACATTAGTAAGCTCATTGAAAGTAAGTTGTGGGTTTTTGGTTAAATGTGTTTTCTCACTTGTTTATGAGCTCGAGCTCATGTTGTCGTTTGCTGTATAAAGGCAAGATCAAATGCAGGTATTGTCATTCAGCAGCCGCTGGTGTTTTGATTATGTTAGATAACACGGGACATTTCCTAGCATTAAAACTGCATTTTTTAAGATGTGGTCACTGCTAATAGTATTTCCAATAATGCTGTTGTGTTTTGCTGCAGGATTAGTATGGAAGGTGTTTGAACTTTGATTCAGCAATATATTCAAGCACGTGCTTTGAGGTGTACTTATTCATCTAGCATGTAATTACGTATTTATAAATGTATATATAAAGAACTGTAGGTGCCTGCTGGAATTGAGCTGTAATTTCGCAGGATCTAAATGGGAATTAAGCATGTATTTTTAAGCTATGTTTATACTTACAAATTTTGGTAATTTAGGGCCTTTAGTAACTCCTGCAGTTTTCTTTAGAAAAAAAAAAAAAATAGTGTGTCTGATGGTTGGGCTGAACAGCTTTCAGGACCTGCATACCTCTCTTACTGATGTGATAAAATAAAGATACTTCTTAATAGAAAACACAGGCCAGAGTCATCCATCTTGGTACAATAAATCTGAGACAGGTAGATACCATAAAAACTATGACTATTTCCTCCTTATAATAGGAAGATTAAGTTGGCCAAGGTTACAGGGTAAAAAATAGGCTCAGTAACAGGAATCTTTGGGAAAGATGACCTAAAGGATGTGAGAAAGGAGCCTGACCTCCTGCTGCCTGATTTCTTGCTCACAGACTTGGAAAATTTGACTCTGGGAGTGGTACTACCCTGCAGCAGGCAAAGGTGGTCGGGGCTGTCCCAGAGGTCAGCTGGGGAAGGAGAGCATTCTAATTCCCCTGGTTCACAGAACTGCCTTTTTTAGGGTGGGTTTCCCCACTTGAAGGCTTTTTAAGCTATTGTGGACAGCTGAAGGTTTGGGAACAATCCTGTGGTGGCCAGAGGAAAGGCGGGGGGACCTATCAGGTCTTTTCCATTTAAGGGCATCTCTGGTTTTGCATCAGGACTCGTAATGAATAGTATCATCTACTGAAATGCTTCTCGGTTCCTGCCTGAGTTCCTGGTTCCTGCTCTTCCCTGTGACATTTTGGATCTGGCTTTATAGAAGCAGATGTTAGGTGTGGGAATCGGCTTCCCTCAGGTGAGCATTTAGTGTTTTATAGGAGAGAATAGACCTTTGTAACCTGTTTTCATTTCTGAACAGTTACCATGACAAAAAGTGTCTATAGCTGAATTGGACAGACCTTGAGGATTTGCTGCAATATTTATCCAAGTCCATATGGCTCTTGGCTGTAAGGTCTTGCATATAGTCTCACCTGTGAGTTCAGTTCTTTGTGGTAGTGTCTAGTGCTTTTGGGCTAAATAAGAAAAGCAATGGGGGAAGTAATAGTTCAAGCTGAAGCAATAAAAACCCAAAGTGACCCTTTGCTGGTAGGCCAGCAAGCAAGTATTTGTCTAGGAGATAAACTTGGTTCCTTTCTTCCCTGATCATAGTGGAGGCTGCATGCATAAAGGAAATATCCCTTGAAAGTGAGCCAAAATCACTGGGCTCCAGGCATGTTCAAGTACTGTGTCTGCCTGTCATATGGCAAATTAATTCAATAGCAGAATGTGGCACCACTGCCTCAAGCAGGCAAGTGCCATTCGGCAGGAAGCATAGTTCATCCTAATAGCTGGCTCGTACACGGTGTATCAGAGTAGCAATGAAGTAATATCTTGCATGCAGGAGATGTGGCAGTAGCTCCAGAAATGAGATTGCAAGTCTGGTTCCATCACAAGTCCTCATTTTCCCACCCATCCATCTAAAGTTCACTTGGAAGCAGTCACTGACTGCTCCATCAATTCAGATTCAGGCTGCCTGAATCTGACAGTCTTGACTAGGTCTCCTTTGACACCTGTTTTTATTGTCTAAAAGCTGTTTGTGGCTCTTTAGAGAGAGAAAAAGTCCTCTTAGTGGAAGCGTCACCATATCTTCATTTGGGCAGATACTGATCAGGTATGGGACAGTTACCAAGGAGGGTACCTGTCCCATAGCATTGGGGTGTGATGTCACTTGATAGTTGTTTGAATATGTAGATTACTTTTGCCAGTTGCTTGTCAAAAACTTGATTTGCTCCATGGGAGAGGGAGGTGGGAGGAGGAAAACCCTCCAACATTCTCACGGGATGTGTTCGGGTTCGTTTCTACTGCTGTCACAGTAGGGATGGTTGTTTCAGTTGTGATCCAGCTGCCAGTGGACCTGCAGTTTCATTTTGCCATGACCCTGTACTGTCACAGCCACATCGTGCAGCTGGCTTGCTGCGAGATGCTGAGTGCAAATGCCGTGGTGGTCTGGGCTCTGGGACGCACTTAAGGGCAGAACCTGCTCAGCTTGCAGGGTGCAATGAAACCTTCACTGCCGTCCTTTGAAGCTGAACTCTTCCAATGAAACATTTAACTGGAGAAAACAGTGAATTCTGATAAAAAACAAGATTCATTAGAGTTGTTCAATCAGATCTATTTATTGCCCAGCTCTCTCAAGAATCACTAATTATTAAAAATTAATTACATTCACCCTTTTGACTTGGCTTCCAAGTCAGATCTGAAGACAGACAGAAAAGTTACTGTTGATAGTTCAGATCCTGCCAAAAACCTCATGAGAACCAGCTACTGAGATTTCTGTGTTTAAGCACAGACAGATGGGAATGGTATCTGATGCTTTAGTGTTCTTTAATTGAGCACTCAAAGGCATGACAAGGTCCAATGGCTGGAAACTGAAGCCAGAAAAATTCAAATTGGAAATAAGGTACAAATTTTAACAGTAAGAGTAATTAACCTCTGGAACAGTTTACCGGGGTATGTGATGGATTCTCCATGGTTTGATCTCTTCAAATCAAGAATGCGTGTCTTCCTCAAAAATACTCTGTAGCTCAGAGAAGTTAAGGGACTCAATACAGACTTTTTGTTTTTTCAATTGCAATTGCGTGACCTGGACAACGTAGGAGGTCAGCCTGCCATATCTGAATAGATAACAATCTATGAATCTGAACCCAAACACGGTCCCTTGATTCCAAGCCCTGCATTTAAACTTAATCCGGACCTAAATTCCACCCCTTCACTCCGTCTGGTCAGAGAAATAGAAGGGATTTTCTAAGGCAGTAATTTGGAGAGTTTAATGCAGTCTTTTCTTCTCAGCCCAGGAAGGTCTATGGGGATTTTGGCTGAGATGCTGAAGAGCTTGAACCTTCACTTTGGGCTGTGCAGAATGGCTCTTTCTCAGCCCAGATCCCAGGTAGTTGTTAAAGTCCCAGTTTTATGTAGTTATCTAGACCTGACCCCATGGTCAGAGGTGTTGTGGAGCAGTTGCACCTTTGGGAGCCAGGTATTCTCTCCCCATTTCCTTGTGGTTCCAGGAACACCTTTCTCCCCTGCTTGTTAATTATGGGGATTTTGCTCATCTTTAGTGTTAAGTTTATGTCTGTGCCATGTAGTTCTTATGCTCTCTGGAGTTAATTAGTGGCGTCACAAAAGCTGAATCATGAAGTGCATCATTAAGAATGGTGCACAGATTAGAAAAAAGTAAGGCCAGCAAGATTTCAGGCACCTCCTTTTTGCTGGGGTTACACACACTATTTCCCCAGGTTCAGTTTTTAATGGCACGTTGTAACGACCGGTGTCTCAGCCACAGGGATTGGATGCTGTTGCCAAGAAAAACTGGCAAGACAGAAGGTGGAAGGGGTCCATTAATTGGCTCCAAGTACCAATTTCTCTAGAGGGGCTTTTCTTAACAGAGAGAAACTGTTCGGCACTGCAGGGGCAAAGCATACCTGCAGAGCAAATGGCTTTTCTGAGTCTGAAGACATCTACAGACCACAGTAATAATGCAGTAGAAATATCAGAGCTTGATTTTAAGGGACACCTGAGAATGCAAAGGAATTGCTCTTTATTAAAAAGCCCAGACCAGAGTCTCTCTTGGTACATATCGAATACAGATTCTTTCACAAGGATCCTTTGCTGGAGCGGGGAGGAGGGAATCGGGTTGAGAAGAGGAGAAGACAGGGAGGGAATTTAACCCTTAAGGGCCTTCCCTTGGAAACCTTGCTTTGCAAAGAAGTAATTGCCACAGGAGCATCTCCTCACCCATGAATGAGTTATTTGCTGTGTCTATAAAGAGCAGCTGGCATGCTTTTGTGGAAGAGCTGTTTGTGGCTCTTCTGTTTCACCATGTTAAAGCAGATCATCCTGTGTATTCTGTGTTGGAGGGAGAATATACAGGAAAGTCTTTGAGTGTCCTCTCTAGGCTCAGTCATACAAACCTGAGCAGTCTAATGACTGCTTTTGTTGTGTATCAATCTGCCTATTGGAGTGCTCAGAATTACCCTTAGCTTTCGGGGAGCATCTGACAGAAGATTAACACAACATTTGGTTTTACTTCACTAGGTCATCTTTTTTTTTATGATAGCTTTGTTCGACAAGCCTTTAGGGTTTGGTTAAGCTAGTGTCTTCTGTACCGTGAGCAAGGCAGAAGAGACCGCAGAGCAGCAATAGTGGGACAACCTGCCCCAGAAGGTTTTCTTTTGACCTCACTAGCTGGGAGCTGGCTCAGACTTCACATGTGGTGCTGGGAGACACTTAGAATGCAGACATGCACTTAAGTGTTTTGTGTTGGACCTTTGGACATCCTGGGTCTCTTCAGGACTGTCTACTGACTCCTGGCATTTGTAACTGCCTTTATTCTCAAAGAGGTCTTTACTGCTTCCCTGCCACCCAACATACTCTATGTTGAGATCTCATTGTCATCGTGTGCTTTGGTATTTGGGTAGGGGAAGCCTGGCAGACTTGTTAGTCAGAGAGGCTTTGTAGTATTCACATGCTGCCTGCTGTGAATGTTTGCTGCATGGAATGATTGTTTTGGGAATGGCTCTTGCTGGCTCTATATGCTGTTATTCTGAAGCCTTGGACTAGCTCCATGGCACTCATTCTTTGTCCTTTGTTTTTCTGGAGATGTGTTGGATGGACAAACATAGCACAACACAGTGCCGATGAAATGACTTGTGCGTTATGATCCAGAACTTGTGCAGACATAAGTCAAAGGTTAGCTGGAAAGAGCTGAAGACAGTGATGGCATTTTTTTAACTCTAGAAGATGGTAGCAGTTCTTGGTTGGGCAAAAGCCTACCCCAGTGTCCTGCTGCTGACAATACAGAGGCACCCAATGTGTGCCACAGCCACCACAAATGGCCTGTCTGGAAGAGCATCCTGTGATGGCTCATTCCTCCTTCAGTTCTGCCTCTGCTTGTGGTCCTGTTCCTGCCAGCCTATTGCCTTCTCCATGCCACTACAGCCCAGGAGAGCAGCCAGCTGAGGAAACACATGGTCTTCAACTCCATTTGGGGCAACTTGCCACTCCTTTTGCATTTTTAGGTAACGTCTGTGTCACAGACAGGGATGACTCTAGCATGGAAGAGCACTGCTGGGGCTACCTGGTCCAGCAATAGCAGAACTGAGCGTGCCAGCAGAAGGTTTCACTTGTGTTGCTGCATGTTTGCTGCTTACTGATCTGAATCTTTGACCTTCTGCACACAGCAGACAAAACCTTCATTTCCTTCTTTGTCACCAGTATCTTTATTTTCCTTCAATCTGTGCATGACATCCCTTATTGATTTTGTAGAATTCCTTGCTGCTGACTTATTCATTGCCATTAATGTTTCTTGTCTTCTGTGGGAAAAATTTCCCATTTATTACTTTATGATTTGGCTTTCACTTGCCCTCCAAGCCAGAGCAGCTTTTAGCCAGCACAACCTTCTTTCTTTTCTGTGGGATTGTGGTCCCTCTGTATAGGCAGTAAAATGGTCTTGAACAGTTCCCAATTATCATTCACATATTCCTGCTCAAATTCTTTCTCCCAATTGTTTTGCTTTGTAATTATTTTCAGCTTTGTTAAGCTGGCATTTTAAATCATCAAGTAGATACATTACTCATTTGGACTTTATTCTATTTGCACATAACAAATGTAATCAAATCAGTCTCTTGTACCTAAGCTACTACTATATTTTTACGTTCTGTCATCAGTTCCCCTTGATCTGTAAAAATGAGGCCCAATATAGAATTTCTTCTATGTTAGATGCGATTGTTTTTGTGTCTGGCTATTTTCAAGTATAATTTTAGGAATTCCAAGCACATTTTTAGTATTTGCAGCACAAGGCTCCAACATATGGCTTTCAAAATGAAATCCCCATAGAAATGCAGCTCTCTTTCTTGAGTGATGTAATTATGTTTACAATAGATCAGTACTACATGATAATGATAGAGTTGTTAGTAATATTGTACAGAATTTTGAAGAGTTCAATAAATATTTCTGTTTCTTACACATATTGTAATAATATATTTATATAATTATATAGATAATAATATTTCTGAGATTGTGTGATCATGTCCTTTAACAATAAAGCACCTTTTATATTGAAAGAATATCTCATAGTAGCTCATTATTAGAGATGATAAATACCAGCAAGTTACAGCTGTGTGAAAGAAGTTTAGTTTTGTTCCATTATTTTCTAAGGGATAAACAAAGTGGCTCACATGACTATGGATTTTTCTGCCTGACATTAATACTAGACAAAATAATGGAATTGCTGATAGGGCATGTAATTAGTAAAGAATTAAAGGGATTAATGTAAGTAGTGTCAATCAACACGGGCTTATAGAATGTGGTTCTTGTCTAATTAGACTTTTTTTTAGGAAGATTACAAGTTGTGTTGATAACTGTAATAGTACCGATATGATAAATTTCTGGAAAGGCCTGAGGATCCTGGTCCAATCTCATGGCTGACCCTGTTTTGAGGACCAGGTTGGACTAGGTGACCTCCTGAGGGCGCTTCCAACCTGAATCACCCTGTGGTCCTGTGAAAAGTATTGCCTTGACTATGAATAACTTCTTATACAAGACTGGAACAATTGAAAAACAGTTAGGTACCTCTGAAATGGATAAGAAACTGGTATAGTCTCTGGTTCTAAATGGGAATTCATCAGTGAGTAGACATGTTTCTAATGGAGTCCTGGAGTTATCATGGATCTGTCTTTGAGATGAGATCAAAATGTGAAGAAGAGATAACTGAAATAAAAGATAGATCACCAGTGCAGAATGATTTAGATCCCATTAGTAACCTGGATGAAAACAAGCAAAGTGTTTTAATAGGACCCATGTAGAGCTGGGCTGTATCCTGGAAACATGACTCTGAAAAAGATGCACGAAGCTGTGGGGACCATCAGCCAAGTGGCAAAGAAGGGAAATGTCATCTCTGGGTGTATAAAAAGAGGACTATTTGAGACAAGGAGGAAGGTCCTCCTCCTGCTGTTTCCAGTTGTGACTTTGGTTGTTTGAGGAAGATGTTAACAAATTAGAGAGAATTGAGAAAAAGGTTTTAAGAATTGTTAAATGATTGGAAAGCACATCTACCCACTGGAGACTGAAGGAGACAGTTTTTATCGTCTAACAAAGAGGAAGGTGATGGGGAGACTTGAACACCACCCTGGTGGAAGAAACATAAAATCAATAAAAAGGCTGACTTCAGTCCAGCAAACAAACATGCAATAAAAACCAGTAGAGAGATACTGAAGGTAGGTAAAGTCAGACTAGACATAAAACACATTTTCATCAGTGAGAGCAATTAACCACCCACAACAGCACACCAAGAAACACAAAGCTTTCTGTTTCATTGGAAATTTTTACATGTTTTTCTTTTCCTAGAATATCTGCTCTAGTTTTAGAAGGACTTACCGGTTCTGGTAAGTCTTGTGGCTTGGGTTATCCAGGGGGTCAGAAGTGAAAATCACAGTGGTCTCATCTGGTTTTGTCATTGATTAATCCAACAACCCCTGACACTATGCATGCTACCAGCTCAGCTGCCTGTGTGTCACAGTGTAACACAAGAATTGGTTTCACAAAATTAAGCCAATCTAGAAGTGAATTAGGAGTTTTATTTGTTTGTTACCAGCTTACATGAGGATTTCCAGAACAACCAATGAACTGGAGACAAAATTTTCTGAAAACCTTCTTATTTATTAAAGCATTCCAGATACAGATTAATTCACTGTGCTGGTTTGGGCTGGG
>VZTL01071182.1:1304-12623 GCA_013400535.1 Scopus umbretta | reverse complement strand
CCAGCTGAAAACCAAGACATCTGGACACGCTCCACAACTAAAGGTCTTTCTTGTAGTGAGGGGCCCAAAACTGAACATAGTATTCAACGTGTGACCTCACCAGTGCCGAGTACAGGGGCACGATCACTTCCCTAGTCCTGCTGGCCACCCTATTCCTGATACAAGCCAGGATGCCATTGGCCTTCTTGGCCACCTGGCCACACTGCTGGCTCATCTTCAGCTGGCTGTCAACCAGCACCCCCAGGTCCTTTTCTGCCAGGCAGCTTTCCAGCCACTCTTCCTCAAGCCTGTAACGTTGCATGGGGTTGTTGTGACCAAGCTTAAAAATACATTACTCACAGACAGTCTGTCTTTTTCAGGTATTCAAGTAAACCAAAATATCAAGTATATTTCTTTTCTGAAAAGTTGCAAAACAATCCCAGGCTATACTAGTACAGGGAATACTTTTGTCTTGTTTTTTGAACTCCTCCAAAGTCAAAAAATAGTAATTGTTTCTTATAACATTTCTACCATATGTAAGAGTTTTAGACTGTGAGATGGATCATCCTGTTTAAATATAAGTGTCAGTATGTTGATGTATGAAAGAAAGCTATTCCACAGCCATTCCCTTGTTAATTCAAGAAGGTCATTATTATCCATTTCTGTTTCTGTTACTAGATGAGCTTCTGTGAAGGCTCTGCAACTACAGTGACTGTACTCTGTGAATATCAATATCCGCTTGATCTTGAAGGTTGCTACTGGGTGCAATTAATGTCAGAAATGTTTTACATTTATTTCCATGTCAGCCATACTGCTTGATAGGCTCTTATTTCATAGCTGTTCAGCTTTACTTGTATATGTTCTAATTTTGGAATAACATACTACATAACTATTTTTTGTTGAGTGAATTACAGCACAAAATCAGGTAGCACACTAAATAACAATGTAGTATCCTCTTTGGTAACTGTTTTATGATTACAAGAGGAAGAAGTTTTGTTTGGTTATTTCATACCCATGCACAAAACCAGACTTAAAATTCTGAGATTAAAGTGCTGGAATTTGTCACACTTAAACAGATAACTATGTTTGAAATAATTATCATAGACTCCCCCCATGCTCAAGGGAGAGAAGAAATAAGCACATCTAGGGTGAAATTCATCTGGTCTGTTACAAATGTCAACATTACAGTGAGAAGACTCTCATCATTTTTAAAAGCTCTCCATTTTGGGAATGTGGATTGACATGATGCTCAGATGCAAATGTCTCCATAGTGAGTATCTACACTTGGCCAGATGAAAACTGAAATGTCTGAAACATCTACAAAGTGCTGTTACATTTTTTCCTTTGAAGAAAAGTTAAAACTCATTTAGCATCACAAAAAAATCAGCTTTGCCTGCATTTGGTTGCTTAAACCCAAGTTAAAAGGGGAAAAAATAATATGTTGCCTAAATTGACTATTTTTAAACAAGGGTGAAGGAGTGCTTGACACATAAGCTTAACTCTCTGAATACTCCATGGTGATACATTGTTTTCTCATATGCTCTAGTGGTAGAAAACAACCTAGCTGCCTTATATTGAGCGGAGAGGGTAAAACAAAGCAAATAAAAGAAAAACTGTAGTGTACAAATGTATACGTGCATGCAACTGGAACAGAAATTGAAGCCCATTCAGGTACAACTTTGCCTTTATATGAAATGGCCTTGCATTACCTTTTAAGAGTTCCTTCATGGTCAAATCTGCTGATAATCGCACTGCCATGCTGTTCAGCCTGCCATGCTGAACAGGAGATAATATTCAGGTGAACTGCCTGCTGTGTTTTGGAACATTTTAAAGTGCAGACAGGCTTCAGTATTCTGTGCCTGACCTAGTCAAATCCATTAGTATCACTTAGTTTTGTGACACGTCATGAACTCAATATGGAGAGACAACATATTTCCACTGATGTCACCTGCTGTTAAAGCAGATGAAATTTGTAAATAGCTTCACTTAAAGTTTCCTACAAAAGCAATATAGACGTGTGCAGCCAAGTTTTTTTAGCTGACAACACTTCAGATTTCTGTCAAGATGGGCCAGTTAAATTATGAGAGGCAGAAAACATAATGTTATTTTACTGATAAAACATAAAATATAATAATTTTTTTAAAAATACTTTAATAAGAAGAATTTATTATACAGAAGATTAGTCAAGATTATGCAAAGTTCTTTAGGAAAACAAAATATCTGTGTGGAAACAAAGAACATGAAAAAAATCATAAATCAGTAACACATAAGGTATTAACGATGACGGGTGAGAGGAAAAGAGACACAGGGAGAAGATTCAATGTTTGATCTGGTAAGTATATTAAAGAGTACTCTTCTCTTCTTCACCATCTTTAAAAGTATTAATGTATAATTTCTGTAAAGAAAAAGCCAGTTATCATCACACATGTTAAGGGATGTATTAGAGATCATGTCAAATGTAGCTGTTGGGGGACAGGGCATTTTAAAAGAATCAAACACTCTTTTGAAACTGTTATCAGGTAACTAGGCCATTTGCAGTTGTTAAGAAACTGGTCTTACAACTATGGTAGTGGCATTCTTTTGTGAACCAGTAAAAATAATAGGTGGGAGCTTTTAAATGAACACCCGCTCCTAACCTAAAACAAAGGCCCTGATGTTTTCCTAATTTTCTACAGGCTTACCTTATTTGTTTATACAGACAGCACAATATAGAACATGCATCAACTACTTGAAAAAAATAGAAAATATGTACTTGGAGAGATTAAGGTTCACTCCCACAGTTTACCTGTGACATCACTAGTATTTATAGTCTTTTGTGTTATACATATTCCTTTGTATGATATTTAATAGTAGTCTATTCAACTGCATTTGAGCTATTCTAACTCATATTTCTTATCCACTTTTATTCTTGAAACAAACTGCCTTAGGATTAACAGCATCTAAAGGAAAAAAAAAAAAAAAAACACCAACAAAAAAATATCCAACAGTCTTTTGAGAAACTAACCTGCTAGACTGAAGATATTGAGAGAGGAAACAGAGATCAGTTTTGATAGAGAGAACTATCAAAAACTATAAATACCTATATAAATTACCAAAAATATAAAAAACTATAGAAAACTATTGACAGGAGAAACTGTAAGAGGCATGAAAGCAAGACGGCTCAAACAAAAAGGAATCTGAGCCTTTAGCCTAGTAGTTGGATGATGTAGCTGGGAGAAGTTACTATTTTTAGCCAATGACATCCAATCAGATATGCATTAAAAATCCAGATAAATGGTGAAAACAAACAAATAAGCAAACATACAGCTGAATGTTCTTATGCAGGATCTTCTAGTTAGGTTCTACTGAATCTGTTTCTGGATTTTACTCCAAGATATTAGTCAGTGTTGAAAATAAATATTAATCTTCAGAATCACTCATGTATTTCTGAAAATTCACCTATGATTAATTATTTCTCTCTAGAAGAGATGGGACATATTGCTAACATACACTAGCTGCTGATAAACATAAAAGGTGTTTTAGATGGTATCTGAAACAGTTTTTTGTACTGTTTTACAGGACTGCTTTTGGCAATATGTTTGCTGCTGTTACTCTGAGCATGTAGTAATAGCTATTTGCCATGTATGGAAGGCTGATGATGTTCCTTTGCTTGAAACATATGTTCCTTTCTTTCTGAAAGAAAAAACTTTCTGTGCTTGTGATGGCTTTGTCATGAAAATAGACAGACCAGACACAGTATAAGGTGGAAGTTATTCAAAATATATGAAGTAAATTCAATATATGTGTTCCTTTTGGCAGATTTGGTGTTTTTGTTCTTGGGGTTGTTTTTTTTTTTCCTTCCCCTCCACCTCTCACCTTTTGATATCAGACTGGTATCCTATGGGATGCATTCTCTTCTCCACTCCAATCTCTACCAGTATTATGTTGCTGATAGATTTGTTCCTGTACTGTATTTCACTATAGGGGTTAAGTAGGCTTAGAAAATAGCCTGATACAAGAAAAAAAAAGTATGTTATTACATTGGGTCTGATGAATTATTTTATTATTTGGGATAAAGTATGGAAACTTGATGTGCCTTTTTTTTTTGGTTCCACATCACTATGTAGGAGTGAGGAGATGATTACCTATTCTACCTCTCTCTCCCTCAGTTCCAGGATGGACCATTTATACTGTCTGTTATGGAATGAGAAGAGAAAATACCTTCCTCTGACATATTTGCAGAGGGTAAGCTTCACAGATGTCAGGAACAGAGAGTAGCTGTGACACATCTCAAAAGAGGTTGGCTGTTTTGGGAATAAATGTGGAAGACAAATCTCTTCATCTTTTACCTTTATACACAAAAGGCCATATGTGATAAGATTTTTTAAATTTGTATTTTGTACACATATAGGAATATGTCACAGAAATTAATGCTTCAATATTTAGCATGTCAACATTTTGCATATTGTGCATGCAAAATGTGCATAGACTCGTAATCACACTGGAAGACTTACTTTGTATTAATTTTACTGTGCATATTTTGTATTTACTCTTCTGCTTTTCTAAATTCATATTTGTTTTACTGTATTTTTATGGAAAAAGGTAAATTTTACATGAATGTACACCACTGTCAACTCCTGACACACAACTGCAGGAACCAGGCTTTTGTAAAGTTATTGAGTTCAAATTTTGAGCAAATAATTATAAAGTGTATTAAAAGAAATAAAGATGTTCCCTGGCAGAAAAATAGAGTTTTGCAGCAGGGGAGAAAAATCCATTAGTCTGGTGAGAGAAGTTGTTTTTAGAGCACAAACTACATCTAACTATGAAAAGAAACAATTGTGTTGTGGGTTTTTTATCCTCATAAAACAGAAACCAATGTACAAAGATGGTACGGGAAGTCTATGAAACAATCCATTTTACATCTCACAAATGCCAACTACTACCTGTCCTTCAAGTACTAGAGACACATAAATCTTTATTCTCGTGATGCTGGAAAATCCCATTCAGTTCTGTCGGGAAAAAAAAAATAAAACTCAGGCAGTTTTGAAGACAGTAATGGGGAGCAAAGGAATTTACACAGCAGGCATTACACAAGTTTCAGTAAAAGGTGACTGTTGTACTTGTCCAAATCCTTCAGCAGAATGGAAAATATCTTGCAGCATAGGTGTTAAAAACAAACCATTTTCCAAATATTGTTGCAGAAGATGGAGGTAAAATTAAAAAAATCTTTAACATTGTGCTCAGGTGTTAAGGATCTCTGAACAAACAGAAGCAGTAGAGACATTTTCCTTCTACATGATTTTATGACAGGTAACAACCATTTAACAGATTATAAAAGTAGCTGAGCCTGCTGACATGTAGATTGTCAACTCATTAAGTAACAGCAAATTGACAATACTGGTATTTTAATGTAAAAGAATTAACTTTCTAGAAAGTTTATGGATTCAAAGTAACCTTTGATTATTCTATGGCAAACGTGATTAAGTATATATTGAAATAATAAATAACAGTTCAAGGAAGAAGGTAGCATAAAAAGCATAGAAATAAAAGACTGGTCTAACCAAATCCTGCAGAAATCCAATTAACTTCTGATATTTATTATTACAAGAAATTACAGTAACAAGGAAGTCATCTCTGCATCAAGGATATACCAGGACATAATAATACAGTCTTTCATGGCTGTTCTGTCTCTCATAATAGCAGAAAGATCATGTGGGCTTAATCTTTCCATTATTTTTTAATCCAACATTTAATGAATACATTCTGAAAAAGTTCCTAATTATGTAAATGCTTACAAAAATTTTTACCCAGTATGGACAGCTGGAGACACCTCTTTGCATCAGACAATTCAATAACTTCTAAAAGGTGAATATGTCAATATCAGATAATGTGGCTTGTATAGGTACTGAAAAAGGAAGAATGTTATATTAAAAACTGTGGTCTGTATGTTGGGAGATATTCTGATTCTTATAGAGTTGAAGTAGCAGTTATAGGTCTTTTTTTCAATTGTCCGGGATAAAAAGAACAGAACAATATTTATAGTAGAGCCTTTAACGCATGAGCAACATCTCTGTAGCTGCTAAGCTCAGGGATATTTTTGTTGTGTTATTAGTAAAACCACATTCTAGGAAGAAGTTGAGTGGATAGACTCATTAAGGTGTATGAATTTTCTGAGGGTAGTCAGGAACCAAACTATTTATAAAAGCAATAGAGCCACATATATACACTTTTAAGGACTGCTTGGAACTAACACTGTTCATACAGCCTTGCTGTGTATGTACCTGATGTCACGGGCAGGTTGTCTGAGGGAACTGTGTTGGATTGTGCTACAGCATGACCATGAAGATTTAGAAAAGAGGTAAACAATAAATTAAAAAAAAATAGCAAGTGTTTCAAACTTATTCAGCATAGTAAAATCCAAAACTGACTGCGAAGAGTTTCAGAAAACTCTCAGGGTTAATGGCAGGTAAAGAAAAATGATAAAACTTTTTTGTAATTTTCTGATGTGTTAGGTGATGTGCATACGGATAAATAACACTCATTATATACAAGTAGTGCTGATTTTCAAGTGATCTAATACAATTCAAGAAAGTGGTCTTGGGGTCACAATTTTTCTGATAACACTAAATAGTTATTAGAAGGGGAGACTGTTAGAAAATAGTTGGAAGGGAACAGAGAACAAAACAGGAAACACCGTTACCAGAGAGACTGACATTTTGGTTGTTTTTCGGGTCATCCCACTTTAAAAAGAGTATCACAGGATCAGAGAAGAAGAAAGGTATGATAAAGGTCATTAATTACTTCCCTATAATGGGAAACTATGTAGACTGGTTCTCTTATTCCTAAAGCATAATACTGAGCTTGATAGAGCTGTGCTCTGATTCTGTGTGGCAATCCTTATGACTGAAACTACTGAAGTCCTGACTGTTTGAAATTAGTTCAAAATTTGTGCCTCATCATTTATTGGAAGCAGCTGAATTAGGCATATACGCATAGTTAGGAAAGAATCTAATGGTCATAATTCTCATTAAGAAACTGCTTAAATAAATTTGCAGATAATTTTGAAGAAAAGAATTTTGCCTTGAAGGAAAATTATATATGCAAAACTACCATGTTTATAACATGAGAGCTGCAGTTTTAAATAGTCTCTTGAAACTGTCTGCTCTGCCCATCAAACCTAGACAAAATGAAAACAATTTGTCCTGCTTTTTTACTTAGATGCCTGGACCACCAATGTACTCTGGGCAGAGCAGACCAAAGACAGGGGAAGTACTGCTAAAATATTAAAATGGTGTCTTATGTATCCTCTGTATATACATTTCAGGTGCAACTGAAAATACCTTCATTTCATGGGTGATTACTTTTTCCTGGCAGCAAATCTTATAATTCATTAAATATAAGAAAGTAGCCTGCTTGCTCATGCAACATGCCAACCCATAAACTATAAAACTTTTACTTTTTAGTGGTTTGGTATTCAAGTTTTTGACAGGCACTAAAAAAAAAAAAAAAAAAGTAAGAGAAGAAGCAGAAAAAGAGCTTTAGTTAGACACTAATAGAAAAATTAAATGGAAAGAGCATTTGAGTACAAAACAGATGAAACTGCAGTTGAAGGCTAATTAGGCTCTTTAAAGTCTTCCAGCTTGCAATTTTCTAATTGTAGCCCTCAAGTTTTCAGAATCCCAAGTGGACCAACAGGCTCTAATTGCCTACAACCATCCTCCTCTCTAAGCCTCCTTGGTACTCTTGTATTGCCAGCCCCACCTTGGCCTTTAGTCACCTGTGTTTAAGGTGTGCTCTCACAGGGTTCAGCTGTGCAACCTTGGGTTATACTTAAGTGAAAACATGTAAGTTATGAGAATGAGCTCTGAGAAGCTTCATCTAGGTCTTCTATGTATATGCCATTAGCCCCATTGGCTTGAGGGTGCTCAAGCTCAGGCCCTTGCCCTGAGTCCTGGCCTGAGTAACATTTTTGGCATGCTCTGCCAAAATGTCTGAGCACTGGCTGAAGCCTTTTACCATACTGACCCTGACTTTACTTCCTGGCTTGGCCTTAGACTCCCAGCTGACCCCCAGTCCCCCATCTCTATTCCAGCCCTGCTTTCCTGGTCAGGTACCATGGGTCTATACCCCTGGGTGAGTCCCTGCTCTGCTGGTCTCCCTTTACTCTCTGCTTCAACTTTTTGCAGGCAGTTTAATCCCATTGGTCCCCCTAACATTCATCCCAATATGTTCTGATACAGTTTCTGCTTTTGTTATTGACTAAACCTTGCACACATTGTAAAAACAAGAGTAAAGTCTGAAAGCAAGTTAATTGATCAATTTTTCTGGGCAGCTATCATAATTTAGAAATGAAGGATACAATCTTTTTGTTTTCAATGCCTTGGTGCATTGTCAAGTGAATATGCCTGAAGTCTGACAGAAAGAATAGTATATTTTCGCTGAATTGAATGAACAGAGTGTAAAGTCTTGTGATGCTTTAAGTAATTTTGTAGCAAAAAGATGACCCATAAACATTTACTTGAGAGAAAGAAGAAGGAAGGAAAAAAAAAAAAAAAAAGAGCTGAAAGAGAGAAAGGAGAGAAAGATGATTATGTTCCAGACTGTAGACTTCTAATGTAGTAATTTAAACTTCTAGGTATGAGATAGGTGTCCATGCTTACATATCTATCTATCTATCTGTCTATCTATTACAGGACAAGATTAAGTGGCCTAAAAATATGTGCTCATTAAAAATATTTTAGGTTATCAAAGATATCTGTGTGCTCAGTAAAATAACAGAAGACATACAGAATACTGGCACCCTTTTGGACCTTCAGATAGAGGATATTAGGAGTCCCTAGAGCATCACAAATTGTAATGGATGCCTAAGTATAAGTGAGTAAATCAAGTCCCAGGTCAATACAGTCAGTGGAATCTAGGCTGTTCATCTCACTCTAAAGGAAGCACTTAGGGCTTGATTTGGTTGCTGAGACATAGTCCCTTGGTTCCACTTGGTATACTTAATGATGTTTGTAAGTAACCAGATGGGGAATATGATACATGAACTGTGGAGACCTATGCCCTTCTACAGGAATAACTAGAGACCATGCAAGACAGTTGAAGAAATATCAAATCACACTGTGTGTTTAGGGTCAGCAAACAGAACCAAGACCAGTATGACTATAAGCCAAGAAAACAGGACAAAAAGGACACAACTGAGCATAGCTGTTTTAAAAGTGATTTAAATAATGTCTCTGTCTTCTCCCTTCAACTCCATAAATACAATAATTTCTTTAATCACTTAAAATTTGATACAACTATTTAAATGATAAGTTCAGGTTGATTATATAAATGGTCCCAGTGTAACCAACACAAGCTTTATTATTTCTGCATGTCCATAAAAAAAATCAGAATAAAACTTCACTTCAGTATTTCAGAGGATGAAACAGATGATTTTTAGTCATTTCCCAGAATCTCCAATTGAAATAATACATCTGCCTAGTTATCGATAAACACTAGTAGACATGTCCACAGGTTATACATAGAACATTATCAGTGTATATGTGCTGTATGACTACCATTTTGGAAGGGACAGATTTGCAATTAATGTTCTGCACTGTCCAGACCACATCAGCAGAGAGCTTTTATAGTAGAGCTATGTTGTCCTAGATGTATGAGATGTATACTACACCACTGGTCCTCACGTAAGCAATTGACATGTCTGTGATTTATAAATACCCAGAAATTCTAGCAGTTTTCTATAATGAGCAAACCAGGACTGCTTACAATATGTCTAGAAATCTTTGACAAAGGTGCAGTGCATTCAAATTTTACCTTTATTGAATTTCTGGACATAAAATTGGATATATCAAGGAAACTCCAAGTTACATTAATCTTGAATTTGAATTTTCTTCAGTCTTTACCTAGCTGAATCTGGTGTGAGGAACTTTCAAAATCCCAGTACACACAGGAAGGAAAGAAATCACTGTAATCCTGATGTCACTAATTACTCTTTTTCCAGCATACATGTTTGGTTTTTTTTCTGAGAGACCTTTATCTTCCTTTATACTCCTGTCTTCTCAATAATTATCTCCTATTCTTCATACACAAATCACTTTCCTTTACTGCCTCTGCTCCCCTGAATACATTTTCCTTACATAAACTACTTGCATGTATCATTATAGCTTTTTTTGAAAATACTTTCATCGCTCTCCAGATTATTTGTAATACTTCAATCTTGTTGGCAAATATAACACATTCTCCCCTTCCCACATCCTCCCCAAAACAGCCACAGACTGTAATGCCATGTCATAAAGTCACCCATGGGTTTCTTTGAAAAGTTCACTTGACTGTCAGTGTTTGAGTTAAGCTTATACCCAACAGAAGTTCTCCATCTCTTTGGGTGTCTCAAGCCACGTGAGAACAAATAAAGTAAAATTCCCTTTCTTCTTTGTGAATTATTTGTCACACTAGCATTTGGCCCAGAAGGAATGTTGGAACAAGACATGACCCTCTCCTGAATAGTGGAGGTATGTCAGAGGCATTCAGAGCTACGTGTGTTCTCAGGTCTTTCTTATTCTTCTCACAATGAAATGAAAAAGTATGGTGTTTCCAATTATAAAATATACTCTTTTTATAAAAGAAATTTGATTTACGAGAATCCCTTTTATTCTACTATCTGAAACTGAAATCAATACCATTACCCTGGAGATCCACAACACCTACCATCTTTCAGAACATATCAAGAAGACTGGTTGCTAATAGAGATTCAGGGCTTGTCTATACTGTCGGATTCTTTGGGAAACTTATTAGGCTGGGCTGGAGCTTCACTACCATGATGATGAAGTGTCCAGAACAGACTTGGCTTTCCTCCAAGTCATGTGATGGAGACACAAAGCTGTCTGCATCTAATCATGCAGAGAGATCCTCCTTTAGATAAAAGGGGTTTCTTGAAATTATTTCCTACAGAGCTGGCTCACGCTTCTGCAAAACAAAAAAAGGCTGGCTCTGAAAAAAAGTATTTTTTTTACAATAGTATTTGAAATAGCAGAGAGGTAAATAATTTGAAATTTAAAAACATGACCATATATATGTTTTTGAAATACCATATATGCTATTATACAGTATATATAAGTATATATAAATACAGTACTCTTACATACTATATCTAGTGTTTGTGCATATATAATCTTCCTGAGTCATATGCAGCAGTCTATGTCATCCCGTAAAAGTGTGCATTGTTGCTTCTGAGATAGGCTGTGTTACACGTATTTTCTACATGCATTTATTAGACATTTATTTCTTTGTATTGTTACTCCTCTCCAATTTTGGATCATGCTTTTTTTTTTCACATTTTCTGCTAAAGAAAAACCCTGTACT
>VZTL01071166.1:0-19438 GCA_013400535.1 Scopus umbretta | reverse complement strand
GTCTCTTCGAACTTCGGCGCTTGAAGCGGCGTGGCTAACCCTTTGAAAGAAGCAAAGCTGTGGCAGTGAGCTGAACTCAATTTCTAGCTCTGGTCGCAGAGCAACAGGGCTTAAAGTCAAAAGAGAAATACGGCCCTTGTGGCTGAGCGCCCTTTCAAAATACTCAATGCAGTAGCCATACCCATCAGATTAAACGTACATCTGCAGCCAAATTCCTTCTTTGGCTTTAAATGCGCTGGCACCAAGTACACAATGTCCAACACCTAAACTAGCTAGTATCTTACCTTACTGTAACTTTGGGAACATTTATGTATAAAGACCATATAGCCCATTACGGTTTTTGAAATACATCGGCTTTCTGAAACGCGCGCAGAGGACAACGTCCTCACCGGCGGAGCGCTTCGCAGCTCTGGTCAGGTGAGGGGAAGGCAGAGGCCGGGCTGCCCCAACCGACGCCTCGCGAGACACGGGGCGGCCTGCGGCGGATCCTTTTCCTGACCCAGACGAAGAACCTTCCCCACGAAACTTCAGTTAATTGGAGAGAGAGAGAGAGAGAAGGGGTCGCCTGAGCACAGGCTAGGTCACAGGAAATAACCGCTCACAAGTATGACAAATTAGCCAAAACCAGTTTTAATGCAGTTCTTGCCTGCAGTACAGTATAAACCATAATAGAAAACGACAAAGCAGAATGTACAGGATATTCAGCCATAGAAACCATACAAACCTGTGGAAAACAAGGTCGGAATGTTTGTCCGACAGTAAAAATGAGTATCCAAAGCTTTTGTAAAAACCCATTTGATACTGAAAGGCTCAATACCAGCAGCAGCATTAAACTCCTGAACCCGACTAAACATCCCAAATGTCTGCAGCCCAATTGTGACATTCACTGGAAAACATTTGCTTCCTATGGAATGAAGGGGTGAGAAATCGACATTAAACAACGTAGCTCTGAGTGGCACGTCCTTAGCGGAACAGAACAGTGTCAACTGGACGCAAGATGCTTAGAAGTGCCCACACCAGGCCATGCTGGTCAGCCAAAAGTAGGAAGAGATCGACACAGCGACATTTATGTTAGTAATTCCAATGATTTAGCGGTTATTGGCACATGGCCCCCTAAGGCAGTCTGCCTTGACGTGACTACGGCGTTGCGCTACGGTGGTTTACGGCGCCGGGAGTGCTGAACCAGGCGGAGCGGTGGCACCGATACCAGCTCCCCAGCGGGGCCCTCCTATCCCACAGCAGTTCGTGTTCTACGCCACCCCAGTTTTCCTGCCTCGTCAAAACACCAGCGTGGAACCCACTCGCTTTGCTTTGAAGCAAGGTGAAAAACTCCTCCTAATGCTGAATTCCCACATACAGACGGGTCTGCCATGATCTGATCCTGAGATTTAATTCAGTTTTCTCTTTCACAACAAAATCTAAGTGAGTTAGTCTCCGATGAAAAACAGCTGGACAGATGAAGTTATAAAATAACCCGACCTTTTCTATTTTCTACGTTACTAGCAAAAGGGAAGCTGTTAGGAGTTCCCTGCTCCAAATCACTCTGGAACAGCTCCCGCCCAGACTGGCAGCAGAGCAGAAGCTACAGTTAACGTCATTACCGCAGAAGCGGCGTGCCCACGCACGGAGCCACTTCGGAGCAGCACAACTGGTTCCACCTACCCCCTCACACCAGCTCCTGCTCATGAACCCGTCCCTCCTCCCCAGGGGAGGCCGCCCCTGCACCAGCCCAGGCGGATCGGGACACCCTTGGGACACCAGATGCTGAGACGAGGCATTTCTCTCTCCCACACGTCCTAGAGGCTCCGGGATCCTCCAGAAAAAGGCAGGGGGAGGGGAAAAAAAAATACACCAACACTTTTCAAGAATCCACTGGATTTTCGGCTCTCTTACAAAGGGAAGTGCTGCTCTGAGAAGGTGCAGCACAAACCTTCCCATTTAGAAAGGAGATAGGGAGGACAATTTTTGTTTTTGTTTCCAGGCTTCCCATGGGATTTAGCCCAAGGCTTAGCTCAAGAAGAGTTCACGTCTAGTAAGTACTGAAACAGCAGGAATGCCTTCAGGTCAAGTACCCGCGTGCTGTATGGGCTGTTTGATGCTAGCATTTGATACAGGCAGGCATCTCTTTTTAAGCACAATTAGAACAGGAAGCAACCCTTTGTCCTTTCTGTTGGGTTTTTTGGTTGGGTTTTTTTCCCCTCCTTAACATAATTCCTCTTCTACTTTTTTTTAAATTTTTTTTTAAACAGTGGCTGTTATCCACTCAGGTTTTGCAAATGCCGCTGTAAATCTTAAAACCTCATACAGAAAAAAAAAAAAGATTTTAAGCAGCACAAAAGCATAAGCAACTTACAGGCCCACATTTTGAAATGTAAACTTACATTTTATTTCACAAGGTTTACATTCCAAACTGAAGCTAGAAAAATGAAGAAATAAGATTTCTAGGAAAGAGAGAAAAGCAAGGCAGGACGCTGGATCCTGCTGCTCCAAGCAAAGCCAGCTGAGCCTGAACGATGAGAATCACAAACCGATACCTGATAAACATTAAGATTAGTTACACATAAAATAACGTGGCACAACTGCTTAAAATGACACCCTCACCTTCATCGTATCCGAAAACCCGGCACAAACAGCTGAAAGCTGATAATATTTTAACCATATATTCTGGAGGAAGACAAAAGCCTCTCTCAAAGGGAGATGGAAAAAGGACAAGAAGAATAAAACTGCGTAATGGTGGGTACGATCTCAATGTTAATTACCAGAAAAGGAAATAAAGCATTAAGCAGGGAGAGTACATGGTAATGCCACAGCCTTGCAACGCTCGTCGCTGCCTGACAGACCAGTACTGTTGGTGAAAAAAGCCACTCTACCATGCAAATGCTTTAAGTGATGGTTTCAGAACGAGTTTATTTTCACAAGTATTCTGTAACAAAACAGCAGCTGATAGAATTGGAAAAATATCAGTAAAATCAAGGTGTTTTCAAGTACTATGGATCAATTTCAGAAACTGTTACCAGAGGAGTCACTGAAATGGAAATGTGACCCTCCGAGTTAATTATTTCTGGCTTAATAAACAAGGCCAACGGTACCTCCTTAGCCTGCTAATTCGTGAATGAGCCAGCTATACAAAGGCTAAATCCGTTTTGCTGGCGTAACGACTTCGCGGGAGGCAGCGGGTCCCTGAATCTTAGCACATCATTCTTTATATCGAACTTTGGGGAAGAAAAGGTAAATTCTGGGTTTCCCCCCTGCCCCCGACACTTTACATTCATATTATGTTACAGACATTATCCATCAGGTTTGTTACCTAATACTAAGTTGTGCTTTCAGTCCACACCAGCATACGGAACTAAAAAAGCTACAGCTAGCATAGATTTTGCTGAATCACATTTCCCGGTTTGTTCCAGGAAGTAAACATCCATTTCTAGAGCGCTATTAGGAAACTTCCCGGTTCTTGGCAATGACAGTACACTACATGCCCTAGGCACAGCCACTAAAGCCAGGCAGCACCGCTTCCCGTGTAAAGGAATGCAATCTGACTCTACTCCACAAACGTACTGTACCAGTTCAGCAAGAGACAAAACAAAATTGCAGTGCAGTGAGGCTTACAGGAGTCCTAATTCCTTGGACAGGACTCGCTCGCCAAGGAGAGGACTTGCCACAATACTATCCATAGAAACATCAATAAGATTTTTTCTCTATTTTTTTTTTTTTTTAAAGAGTCCAGTCCACCTGAACATAAATGGGACAGAAGGGGGAGAGGTGAGGAGGTGGTGCTTAGTGGTCAGTTATTTCGGAGCATTAATCTAGGAGGCTGGGGATGAGACAGAGTGGCAGGTGTCAGTAAAATCCAGCAAAAGCGTTGTCACACTTGAAAAAGTTGCTTATAGCAGAGGAATCCTCGCCCGCCCGAAGGACACGAAAGGCATTTGTAAAATGCTGAAATGCAAACGACAGACGGGCCAAAGGCAAGGCAGAACTTGCCGTACCCGGGCTGAACCCGCACTTCTGCGCCCTGGTTTAAGCTAACAACGCCCCGGCTGCGTTCAGCGCTGTTGGAGACACTCCTGCTGAGTCTCGGACACCTGCAGCGCTGGTCACTCAGGCCGTACGTATATTGCTACCTGATGACTGTTGGTAGAATTACAGACAGCATCTGGTGGTCCTATCCCGCCTTCCACAGCCTCATCGAAATAACCCTGACCGTAACCAGCACCGCGGCTGGCAGCCGGGGGCCTGGTCTGTGCTGCAGAGCTGCCTCCTGGCCACGGGAAGAGCGCTCTCCCGCCGGCAGTCGCATCCGCCTCCCTTGGCGACGTTAAGCTAAGCCAACAGAATTGTTCTTCTCTAAATACAGGGGCTTCTACACCTCCAAGCTCTACTGCTGGTATGAGATCCACTAAGGACAGCAGCTGGTTCTGGTCCTGAGCTGAAAAAACACTTTTCTGCTTTATTCTGCAGCACAGCTCTGATGCTAAGCCAGAGAAAACAGTCCCCTGGATGGGGTTGAGACAGCGGCCTTGCTGCTTCCACACTGCACCAGGGCTGCAGGGCAACAGGTTAATGAGCACGACCGTCACACAGCTTAAATTGGCATCAGAACTGAAATTCAAACCTTAAGAGGAGTTTACTGAATTTTTTGGGTGCAACTGGATTTACAGCACCGAACTAGACTGGCAGTAAACATCATGAGGTGGCAAGCCTAGCGGGAACATTTACGCTGCTCCTGGGCGCGCAGAGGGCTCGGGAGCGTGTCTGAAATCCTCGTACACCGACGCAGGCAGTATGAGAAACGAGCAGGATGAACTGGACGCGTTGGTCAGCTCCCAGAGCTACGCTATCGTTGGGATCTCACCACGCGAGGCTTGGTGGCACGAGTCCCCCGCCTGGAGCGCAGGGACGGAGGGCTAGCGGCTGTTCAGGAGGGACAGGCGAGGTGGAGGTGTCGCGCTGTCTGTAAGGAAGAGGTTTGACTGTACAGCCCTTACAGTTAGCGCTGATGTGGTGGAGAGCCGCTGGGTGAGGATGAGGGGGATGGAAAACAACGGAGATGTTGGGTGGGTGTACCCCTTACAGAGCTATTTACATGTTCAAAAAACTACCACGCACTCAGCTGAATACTTTTATCTCTTTTGTTACCTGCAGCAGTGACTACAGACAGACCGAGGAATTTTTTTTTTTTTCCAGTGCATTTACCTAGCATATTTGACAGAACTTCGTGCATCCTGAATTTATCACATTCTTTGTATGCAACTTTCTTTCAGAAGCTAAGGAAAAAAAAAAAGTCAGTTTAAAAAGTAAATAGCAGCCCAGCTTTAAAAGCACAGGTAGCAGGGGGTGCGGTCAAAATTACTGCTGTCAGGCTGCCCAGATCTCTAGTTAACAGCCTCTCTAAAGGCCACAAATACCAATTGGAAAAACCGTATTCTCCTTAGCAGGCCACCTGCAATTACGTTTGCGGCATCGGCTGCAACGATGCGCCCAGCAAAAAGATCTCGGCATCGGTCGTTTGAGAAACAAGAGGCTTCCCCACGGGGACCCGACTGCTGCTTTACGTGCTGCCTCGAAGAACACGGACGCACACTGTCCCCAGCAAGCGCCACGCTGACGCTGTATTCCCGGACACCCACCTTCCACTGCAGCTTTCTGCACTCCGCTTTAATCGCGGGATGCAGAGGAACCCGCCTGGCTCCTCTCTGGCACTGGAAGGCAGCACGAGCAGCACAAGTGCCAGGCGTGGCGTACGGATAACTCCTTCAGTTAAGCAGAAGGGAACAAAACGGAGCTTGTGCAGTCGCTCAGACACGCGTTTTGTCCACATTTTGTTCTGCCTCCTTTTCACACAACTCTTGTATTTGTTTCACGTTTCATTCCGAAGCTTTCAAAAATCCGACGCGGGAATATTCACCTGAAGCGGTCCCGAAGCTACCAAACTGTTCATCGCTTCCACCGGGACAAGAGTTCGCTATAACCAAGTGAGGCTGAGCTGCTTTTAAGGAAAGGGAAGAATCGGCCACCCCTAACTGCAAGAAAAGTTACTGGGTAAGAGCAAGTGCCGTGGCAACCTTTAAAGCCGTTCCTAAATCTGAGCCGGACGGCTGCGTCATCATCAAGACAGCCGCTTTAATAATAATTAGAAGAGGAAAATCGATTGTACAGACTGCCTAAGGAACAGTGCTGCAGCTCGACAGCAGGCAGGGCTACGGCCTGCAGGTCCTGTAGGTAGCTCTGCTGCTGCTGGCAGAGAAACGACGCTGCAAGAACGGCACGGCTGGAAAGAGAGCCAAGTCCAGAACGGACACGAGAACCCGCTCAGAAAACTCCTGTAAATCCACGCGGCCTCAGACACAGCTCTCATCCTCCTATCTTAAGAATACACTTCAGCGGACGGAACGAAACGGAAAGTCACCAGATCATCTTCCTGTTCCTATCTATGAGGAATTTAGGGCTTTACAAGGCCCAAATAGCGCCTCTGCTGGTGCTAAGTTCCTATGCATTTCCAGTTGTGTTTAGCTGCCATCTTCCTCTCGAGACCCCCCGCCAGAACACGTTTTGCCAGAAACGAGGTGAGAAATTCTACTGCCGGCTTTCATCAAACACAGCTTAAGGTTCACCACAAGATTTACTTTAGAGATGCAGGTTTAGACTGATAGGAAAAGTAGTTTCAGTGCTCAACAACGGTTTGATGAGAGAACCACCCAACAGCCGTGGTTAGAGTGGCTGAAGCAGGAACAGAGTGTTCCGTACCGCTCTGAGGAAAGAGTAACCTACACTAACCCTGGGAGAGCCCACCCCGACTCCTGACAAATGAGACGCTCTTCAGAGGCCGCTGCCTGCTCTACACCACACCACACCACACCACAGAGGCTGATGTATAAAAATACCGGACCGCAGGGCATGGTTTTATACCAGGTAGTTAAATGTCTACTCTTATGGACAGAAAATCTCTGGCAAGACTCTCTTCTGCCTCAGGAACACATTTTTTCCTGGTAGCAGCGGCAGAGTAAACAGAGGAAAAAAGGATTCCCTATGTAGGCAAGGCCCGTGTCACCAAACAGACACTCATCAGGTAATTTCTCATGACGTGCACAACTGCTTTTGTTGTCACTGTCAACACAAATGGGCTGATAAACAAACACAGAAACGGGACAGAAAATGCTAACAAAAGGTATTAGAGGCAGTATACTAATACTTTAAGCATGCACCTAATTCAAACATGAGTGATGGAGTTACCAGGTCTGAATCATGCAGATAAAAGAAGGCTCGGGTCTAGAAAAATGCACATAATCCTGCCAGCAAATTCTCAGTTCTGTTCCACAGAATAAAAACAGCGATACATTCCTTTGACTGCAAATGGAGCAAAATGAAGAAAAAATATCTGATCACCTCTTAGTGCTGAAAAACCATTAAACCACCGATGAATGCATTTACTTAGGAAGAAGTCTGAACCAATTCAATACATCAACTGTCTCCAGCATTATGGGACTAAACCCACCTTTGTGGAGCGTAAACTCCAAACACTGCTGTTGGAGCTGAACTTTCAGTGCACATTTCCAACTCATGTGTTTTGAATTTACATCTTCCTTTCTGACTCCATAAATGCCCAAATATTTTAGCCCTTAGAATTAATGCAAACTGTACTGTCTAAAGTTCCCTTTTGCATTTTAGGTGCCTGTAAGTAGGACTGGGCTTTAAAGGGCACCATAACTCAAAACTCTAAGACAATTTACACCCTCCTAAAAAAATTTAAAAAAAATCGATGGCCACAATATTCTTGACTCTTGATACCGGCAATGTGAATATTTTATTTTCATACACAGCTGCACATGTATATATGCATGTTCAGCACTTTTTCTTTCAACACACATCCGACTACCAATTTAGTGCCAAATTTAAGTGGGTCTGTCTCTCACTGAGTTGAACTGACTCAGCCAGAACTTTAAACACGTTAGAAAATGCCACTTGTCAGAGAAGGTTGGAGAATCGGTCTCAAAATAAATACCATCCCCAAGAATATTATGGCTTGGAAGAATTTCAAGAACTCCAGTCCCTGATGTTTGCAAAATGAAAAGGCCTTTGGAAATGCCCTTGCATCAATACTTTGTACCTATTTTGAATAAAAAATATAGATTATTATTTATAAAATAAAGAGAGCAGGCCAAAGAAGATTGGCCAGAATCACTCTATGAAACTGTTCTGTTCACTCCGTAACTTAAACTTATAAAGCCTTGAAACATCTGGATAGCAGGATTTCTGGAGAAGCACTCTAGAATGCAGATTCCAAATGAGACGATACTTCATGATGTTTTCTCATCTTGAAGATCCACTTGTTTTCTGCCCCTCAAAACTGAAGTCCGTGCCAAGAGCAGGGATGTTGACTCCTGAGAGGGAAGCTGAAATTTAAATAGAGAAAAATGTGCAACTGTAAGCACTGATCTGATGAGCAATAGCTGGCTGTCTAATCTGGACATTGAGCATTGTTTTAAAGCCATGTAGAAGGACTTGGGAAAACGCTGCTTTTTCACTCCCTCAGTAGAATGGCAGCATGCGGTCCTCACTGACCACCGACAGAAAAAAAACCTTGGGTTTTTTCTTCTCAGGGGAAGAAAATGGAATTGCATCGACCATATGCAAGAAGCCCATTTATAAGAATCTCGAGTTGCCCTATCCGTGTGCAGAACTAGGCAGTGGATTACAGTGCTTTGCCATACAATGCAGAGTTATTCAACACCCTCAGAAAACAGAGGGGCAAATTCTACCTGACTATTCCACCTCCTGCAAGGGGGCCAACAGAGGCTGCTCCTTGAATCGTGGTCGATTACACCCCGCTGTGAAAATGTTTCACGGAGGCTGAAGAGGACGCAGCCTGCAGCTTACTGCAGCAGTACGCGTGCGGGGCGCCTCCCCGCTGTTATGAAAGATTACAGACCAGTGAGCGTTCCGGCAGCGGCATCTTCCCCAAACTCTGTCATCTGTTGTTTCACCCAAGTTTCTCCAGGGTGGAAAAAACGCCTAGATAAGTGAGTAACAGCTGACAGGGCATTTACAAGTTACTTCCATTTATCCCTAACTGCAATTTGGCTGTTCTCAACTTCAGTTTCTTTCAAGACTGTATCGGCACCCTCCCACACCTTTCATGACTCACCGAACAGACTTTAGGTCTTGTAATTGTACAAGTTAGTGGCAAGAGTCGTTCCTTCCACATTTACCAGAGGAGCTGTGGAGTTTTTATCCTCCCCTACAAAGAGTGCTTTTGGCTATCATGTTAATTGTGTTAACATCCAGCACAGGGCTACTGGATAGCCACTGTTTTCTTTTAGGTTCTCTTAGGCAATGTATTTCTGGACAAGATGGAGACATACTGGTGAAATACTACCATGCAGAGATGCCTCAACACAGTACTCTGGTGAGAGGGTTTCTGTCCTTCGGTGGGCTCAGAGGCCTCGATGGCATGCCCCTGTCACAGCCATGCCAGCGTGAGGGTCTGCACCCCACAGCCTTCAGCGTGTGTGGGGTATGCCACTGTTAATAGTCAGAACCTGTCCAACATCACCTACCCATTTCCTGGGAGAGCGGCTGTTCTGAAGGTAACGAAGAAAGAAATACTGACCTTTCTGAACAAGCTTTATATGGCCGCATTTTCAAACTGCTACGTCTCCCTTTCTATGGCAAGGGATGAAGCTTCACCAGAATCTATAGAATGAAAAACAAAGTAGTTAGAGGTAAGCAAATCTGTGTTTCTCACTGAGAATATATATTTTCATGAAGTGTGGGAGTGTGTTTTTAAGAATCATTCCAAATAAGAATAGACAACCACTTGTCAGAGCTAACTGAACAGCAGTTTTTAAACCGAGATTACTCTATTATCGGCTTTATCTACTTTATAACTGTGTCACAAGTGTTACAGCCAGGAAGACAAATAAAGATCTTTCAGTTTTAATGGAACATTTCAGGCATTTCTGTTACTGGTTCACTTCTATTGTGTTAGATGGAATCTGAAAACTCTAAGCTTAGAGCACTTCATTTGCTGATGCCTTACAATAAAGAAAAGCAGTGGTGAGAAAACAAGGAAGAGTAAAGCATGACTTGTACCTACAACGCAGTCTCCTAAAACCCTGCTGTCAGATGGGAGTGAGGGTACCAAAGCTTACGATCCAGGAAATCACGTTCTCTGAGTACCGTTGGGTTAATACAGCTGTGGTAGAAATACATGGTAGTACATTTCATGCACTCCTGGCAAGTTTATTCCTGGACGTTTTCCCTTGCAAAATAAACCCATCATTTTTCCATGAAGACACACAGTTTCAGCCCAAATCTTGGAAGACTGAAAGCTGTGGAGGTCAGACTTAAGCCACGTATAAGCAGCACAGAAGTTTCTACTTTAAACCTATGTAGAGAGGTTGAGGCAGTTGGGCTTGTTTCATCTGAGGAAGAGGACGCTCAAGGTCAGTCTGACAGTGGTTTACAACTATGTGGAGGCTGTTTAAAATGACAGCTGGCCTGAAAGCAGCTCATACCTCCTATTCAATGGAAACAGCATCCTGCTGATCGTGGGCAACAACAGAATCTTCCTCTACTGTAGAACTGTATGATTACAGGAACTAAAACCCAAGAAATGCAAAGCAATTTATACACATAAATCTATCTTCATAACCTGCCTGAGAGATGGGAAGGTTAACCTGCTGTATTTCTCCCCACCTGCAAAACATCGTTAAATGAAACACAGTCCCATTAAAAAAAAACAAAACAAACACCATGGCAGCTATAGGAATAAGATCCGATTCCCAAATTCATACTTCTAGAGTTGTTCCCATGCCTGCCAAAACCAGGATTTCAAAACGGTACTGCTCTGCAGACATCTTATACTGATCTCGCACTGTTCAGTTTTAAAATCCAGAGCTCGTTGTAAGACATGATGGTCAAAATGCAAGAACAGCATTGAAGAAGTGTAAAAAATCAATTTGCCACAGAACTTACTTTAATTTTCTCCAAATGAATTTTCTCTGTGGAGGTAAAGAAAGAAAAACAAAAAGCAAACGCTTCCCCTTACCACTCAACGATACAGACACAACAAATAAATTTGCCTAGGCTTCCTGTTTCTTTATTCTGTATGAAAAGAATCAATGCTATTTCCATTATCAGGTTATTTTCATATTTATTAGCATAGACATCTATTTTACCATGCAAAATCTGATCTAATCAATTTATTCCGATGGGAAGTTCCAGAGAACAGCCCTTTATTCTGCATTCCTTCAGGAAAGCATACGCTCTGAATGTCAAAGGGAACTGATAAAAGGATACATAAGACCTGGCTGGCTCTGGGACATTAGTCTCACTGAAATTTCACTACCAACTTTTGATGGAGTATCTTTTTTCATCTGATTGATTTAGCAGCTGCAGGTCTGATCCACGTACAAAACCATATTGGTTTTACTAAATATATTTACCAATTACTTTAGTCGAACCAACGCAGATGCCTCCACAGGTATCCCTCCATCGTTTCACAACTGATTATAAGGCAGGCATTGATGCAGGGTTTAGCACTGCTTTAACTTTATCTTTTTCTGTCAGACACAATTTAACCGTTTACGTAATGCCTAAAATGCAGAGATGCAAACCTAGCCCTTTTTGTCTCAGTTTCCTGAATTGGCCAATACACCGTTGCACTGTCTGAACAATCTCTGTTCACTTCCAACATCGAAGCAGCTTTTTAAATTTCTCGATGGACAGAAATTCAATCCCTGCAGTCACGACAGATGACTTCTCTACTCAAAGGACTGCTATGCCGAATTAGCTGGTATCTCAGGACATGAAGCTCCTTTAATTAGCCTCCTTTGAATTTAAATTCAAATCACATGTCTTCAGACACCTGAAGCTTCATCACACCAACAGAGACATCAACTGCCACCTATTGCTCAGGATACGCTCGTTTCTGCTGGAAAGATGTTACTTGGTACAGATGACAAATTTTTGAGGATGAGAACAATTTGGGAAAGATTTGATTTATACTGAAGCCTTTTGTACAAGTTTAAATGAAACACATGATTAAATTAACAAATCAGTCTAGGAGATGAGATGTTGCTATAAATGTACAGACATGGCTGTCCTGTCCTAGGCCCCACAAAGACGAAGAGTGCAAGCGTTCACAGTACTGACACCCCCACGACCAACACGTCAAACACATTCTAGACGAGTTCTTTGAAAAAATTGATAACCTTATAAGCTGCCAGCATGTGATTCAGGGTAGCTCTCTGGCTAGACAGATTAAACAGATGCCTATGAATAAGAGATGAGCATTAATACATCTGAAAAAAATTCAAATTACCATGAATTTGGAAGCAAGTGTTTTCAGTCTCTGGCTAAGAAATGAAACAAAAGGTTCCCCACAATATTTTTCTCCCTACATGAAACAATAAAAGCCTTAGCAAGGCCAGGATTAACAACAACAACAAAAAAATCCAACTGGGAAGGGCACATTTAAACATCCGTATCACAGAAAAAAGGACGACCCTGTGGATAAGATGATTGAGAAGATGGCCTGTACACTCCTGAGACCTAGGCGAAGCCACCTCTTCTCCCTGCTTTCAGTTGGGCTTGTCCTCTCCTCGTGAATCTCCCAGTACCCTTCATGCTCATCTCCCCCAAAATCCACACGTGAGCTGACTTTGCAATTGTGAGGGCTTACAAATTCCCTGCTTTATGCAGACACCGAATAATCAGGGTGGAAGCGAAAGGCTGCAATAATGCACTTAGGCACAATAACATTACACAAAGAACCATTTCATCAAGCTCCTCCTTTTTTCATTATTTCTGTGGTGTTTCTCTCTCTTCTGCACCAGCCTGGAGTGAGGGAACTCAACTGATGAGGAGAGCCCTCATTACTCCTGCTACGTAACACAAGTGCACCAGCAGATACGGGTGAGACTCCAGGAGGCGAGAGACCCCACTTAAATACAAGAGGGCAGTTACTACTCTGATCTTGGTGCAGCTGGCAGTGCCATCTCCTAAGACTACAGGATTGAAAAATCTGAACTTCTGTGTTTCCCCAACTCCAGCTTTGCCTCCTGGTACCTTTCCTTATACCAACTCCCTCTCCCCCAACATCTTTTATATTCATCAAAATGATACACAGACATTTGTTATCTCTGTTAGCGGAATGGTACAGTCAAGAGCTCAGACAAAAACGCTCCACGAGATGGATTTATGCTGTACCACAAAATTACTTAATCAAAAATATTTTACATGTATTATATAGTTGGACTCGATGATCTCGGAGGTCTTTTCCAACCTGAATGATTCTGAGATGACTGAATCAATCGTGACCCTACCTGGTGGTCATGGAGAGCCGCAGAACTTGTAGAGTGCAAGATTCAGGCGACGCTGCCTGTTGCGGAGCTTTCTGATGAAAGCTCTGTGCATCACTCTGCTCACAAAACTGGATCAGCGGCAGGGCTGGAAGCTGCATTACAACTGTCAGCGACTCTGGAAGCACCCGGGGAAGGAAGTCAGCTTCCTCCCCTCCCAACCACACACACTCCCCCTGCCAGGCTCCATGTGGAATTTCATCTTGCAAAATTCAGATGTTCAGACTGAGAGCCATTCGGAGGATTTGCCTGTTTCTAAGAAAAATAAAGGCAAGTGGATTTCCCCCAGCGTTTGCTCTAGCAGCTGAATTCCAGTTCCACACCACTGATTTGTAGACAAAAAGGACACAATCTCCTTATCTAGGGCATTCTTTTATTTGCAGTTCCCACCTTCACCTCACAGCCACTGCAAAAAAATTAAAACTTCTCCAATCATGGACCAAGATCCACATACTAACACAGCTAGCCACCTACTCACAGTGTGCGTTCAGCCTGTTTTTTCACGTTTGTCTGTAGCCTTGTATAGGCTCAGTTTGGCTTTTACATTACAGTAAGAGGTTCCAATTTTACCAACAGTACAGTTCTACAGCTTCTTGGAATAAGATTGCAAACTATTTTTTCACTGAGAAAGACAAATGGAATGGAATACTGTATTTCAGTTGGAAGGGACCTACAGCAATCATCTAGTTCAACTGCCTGTAAATGTCATTTGTTTTATAAGCACTATAAATTGTGGGACTTCATATAAGCTACAGATTCAGGTTCTGGGGTCTGATCTGGCAAAAAATCATCTCACTGTCAAATGTTTTCATACTTAAGAATTAATTTTTTATTCAGAGCATTTATATGTTGTAAAAGTTGGAAGAAGTTCCAACTCATTCCTAAAGGAGTTATTTTAAGCATCACGAACAATACACAGAGATGCCACGTTTTGTTATTTTTAAAGCCAATTTGTGTTACCTTATAACTGCCAAAATATATAGAGCAAAACAGGAAGAACAAGTAGTTTTCCAGCACACAAATACGAACTAATTAAAGCAGTTAATCTGAAGAAAAGCTGCAATGACCCTCTTCAGTCCTATTGACAAAATCCTGGAGAGTATATTTTCCCAGCAGTATGTGAAGTGTGCCTTGGAAAAAACACAGACTTTATTTTGCAGTGGAATAGCTTGAACAAACAGGTAAGACCGAACCAGAGACTGAACAGCAAATTCCGTGCTGTTAGGATTAAAGAGCTCATTGCACAGTACGTTGCACAACTATAATAAACGTTCACGTGAAAAGTTTCTGTTACCCCCTTTAACCAAGACTATCGTCTTCCTCACGGGTTCGCAAACATACATTGTGCACATCTGACTAAAATGCATACCCCGAAAGGGAACATTATCAGCAAAGCTGCTGAAAACTATTCTGAGGCAATTGAAGAGCGTGACTATGGAAATCACGCCTCTGAACAGTAAGGCAGCGATACTTGGTTCTCCAAGTATACTCGCTTGATCCACTAACTCTAGTAATCTGAGAATTAATTAACACTTTTCCCATTCCTTCAGGGAAAAAGAAGAGTGAGATTATCGTATTTCTTTTAAAGGGAACCTGTGGATGGAAGTTAAAAACCATGAGCCCATGCTTAACTTACTGACATGGTACCTGGGGTCTCTGACATGAACCCTGATACTCTGACACATATTATAGTCTCCAAAGACCAAAGACTGGAAGGAAATATGCAAGGGAGAAAAAAAAGATCAAAATGAGAAATGTAACGGTAAAGAATCATTAAACTAATTTTGGATCCATCTAACAAAAATCATCAAAAAATGATATACCTATAAAGTCTTTTTTCTAATAGGACATCCATAGCATAAAAGGTATGTTTACATTTCAGAAACTGATCAAATCTATTGTACAAACACACGGGTTCACCTAGAATTGCTCTCAGCAAACAGATTTCTTCTCTGGAGATTAGTGCATAGCTAGGTGAGCGCCAAACCCAAATGAACTTCGTTACTCTTGTAATAAAGCTGAACAAAGTATGAAGTAGCTTCCTAAATGTATCATTGCATTCAGGCGTTTGTATCCACGTTTTCACAAACTCCCAGATGATAAATGCACTTTAAAAAAAAATCTGAAGTCTTTTCATTTTTACAGGCACAACTTTATGTCTCCAATAACTGTGCTGCATGCAGCAATATTTACATATAAATACGCTCAGTTTGTGGAAAATTCAATTTCTCTCTGCAACCTGTAACAACCTCTGTGTTCATTTACTTGCAAGTAGAAAGGTACTACTACAAAAAAACCAAACAAAACCACACCCACAACCCAGAGCTGACTCCAAAGTAGGGCTTATTTTTAGTCTGTGTTCATTAGTCGTCAGAACTGCCCAGTGACTTAGCCAACATGATTTTTTGATTAGCTCTTACAATTCATCCATTAGTCACTGTAGGTCAAGACACAACTAATTTCCTTTAGTGTCACCTTACCGTGAGGCTCTTCATCTATTCCATCATCCTCCCACTGCTCTTCATTCGCTAGGAGAGGATTCTGAGCTTCACACAAAGCCCTCATTGGGAAAAAATGGCCATCACCCTGGCTGCGTGGGAAAAGGCAGAGAAAGACACTGTAAAAAGCAGCAAGGGACTTGAAGGATGACCATTTCCACATTTTTCTCTGCAAACAAAGGTTTCTGTTGCCTGTATTTCCAACATTTACTTAAAATGATTTTTAAGTTTTGACAAATACTGTGTTTACTTTTTGTGGCAGCTGAGATACCAAATTCTACTAGTTTTATTCCTCAATTTCTTCAATCTCTCTGGAGACTGAAAGTTAAAACCTATAACCTGGAATTAAGTAATTTTTAGCAAACTTAAATGTGCCTAGCTTGATCAAGTCATTTAGATACAGAAAAAAAAAACCCAGAAAAAAAAATTAATTTATGAACAGAAGTGAGGGGGGAACTAAGGGAAACATTTATGTAAACGGAGCAATTTCTACCATAGGTATAAATTTTATCAATATATACCATAGATTCTTCAGGGCAGAAATTACACTTCTGTGTTTGAATTACACCCAACAGAAAATGCCCCCAAACTTAGATGTTACTGAAAGACAAATAAAAGACCCACTTTCCTGTCACCTAAACCTGTACACAAAGTGGGGGGCGGGGGGAACCAAAACATTCTGCAAAGATCTGAAGTTGCAAAAGCTTTTTTTTGCTTTACTACTGCCCAAATAGAAACGCGTACCTGGATATCAAACAACAGTTTGAGAGTACATTCCAATTCCTGTAACGCAAACTAACAAAGTTAAAAGCTAGATGTTCGAGCCTGGTCTGCACCACAGTGTATTCCCTAACATCCAGCAGCATAGACAGAGGAACTGTAAGCTAGCTGAAGTGCCTTCTTCCTCTGCTGATTTATCTTTATGCAAGGAAAATAACTCGAGCGGTCTCCCTGCCGTGACTATACACGCTGGCAATGCGCCTCCGACTAGCACTTCAGTGCTGCCTTTCCTTAACAGAAAGGCTTTCTGTGCCAATCTTTTCCCTTTAACTATACTTGAGTGGAAAACACACGGCAGTGGGGATGCAACCGGACCTCAGACCTACGCATTAGCACTTGAAAAAGTTGTGAACTGCTGTGCCAGGAAGTTATTTTAAATTGTGCCCAATTACTAAAAGAATTAAATCCCAGTGTACTTTTACTACTGGTCTCCTAAGTGCCAAAAGAACATTTTCCCTTAGATTAAGAAACATAAACTCTGTTGCAGGCAGAGGAGCCTGACAGATGAAGAAAACTGCATCTTTGACGCGAGCACCCGTCCGCACACGTGCCACGGGAGTCCAGGCAGTGGTCAAACACCCCGTGCAGCGCATTCAGCCCTCAAAACCTTTCCCTTCCAGACTTCTGGTGAACAGGATTAGCACAGATGATGTTTGTTGGTGCATTTACAACGATGCACAATAGCAGTCAGCCAAGCCACAGTAACAGGCGTAACACGTGAGGCTGTAGCAGACATTTAGCAGTCAGTCCCTTCAGTTAATTTTATCAGCTTTTAGCACTGACTTGATTATTACTTACCTAGAGGCAATAGGTAGTAACCAGAGCTTTTTTTCTTCTCCAAACACTTGCTGAAGATTCTTTACAAAGCCAAGATTGAATCCATTTTTATCTGGGCCGTTTTGAAACACCGGAGCTGAGAAAGCCTCTACACACAGATGCAATTTCAGTGAAAAAAAATGAAAATCAATGCCAAACACTCTGCAACAGGATTATGCATGTTGTAGCCATCTAAAGACAGTATGATTTAACAGATTATGAACTAGCATTACAAAGATACAAAGTTTGAAAATAATAGGTTTTTCATTTCGTAAGCCTGTAAAGACTTTCAAACTGAAGGCAGGAATTTGGTCTTGGAACTGAACCATATGGAACAGTCAAACTGAACTACAAATGGTTTGTTTAATCTAGAGGGTAGAGCTAAAAGACCTTTGTGTGAGACTTGTTGCAATTCAGTGGGTAGAAATTTCTACGTAAAAAATCTATGGAATTAAGTAGGTTGGTCTTCAATGCACATTTCGGAAGCGGCACTGGAGATTTAAATTGCCTCGTTTATTAATGACATAATGAACAAGCATTAGGAACAAACGTATGCAAATGGACCCTCTGTTATGGTGAGACATAAAATTAAGAAAAGAGAGGGGAGGAGGACCTAGAGTGCACTAGAAACAATTTTATCTACCTTCTAAGCTGCCGCAGAGGTCTGTCTGGTGTTTTGGGACAGATGAGCTTCAGTGCCCCATGAAATGAGTTTTAAAGTTAGTAATTATACAAAATCGGAATATTTGCTCAAACTCTTGATAGTGTGTGTTTTGTTATCAAACTTTATCCAAAAAGCTTTAAAAATTGAACAGATCTATCTGGGGAAAGACAAAGAAATCACTCAACAAAATCATACTGTTTCAGATTTTCATTTCATTGGTTTTACAGTCATAACTTCTTTGCCTTTGTCAATGAAGATGGACACTTTTTCCCACCCTTACTAAGCTGTTTTAGGATGCGCCCCAGCATATGAACATAAAGAACCATTATTCCTGAAAAGCTGCACTCATTTCACAGCAAATGTAGTTATACATATGCACAACATTTTTATAATTGGACTTTTACACTTTAAGGCTCTCGTTTCCCTAACAAAGCTTTTGTCACACCAGCTAATAAATGCAGCTCATCTGAAGTGACAAATTTCTGCTGTACTATACCAAGATCTTAAATCTTCCTCCCCTCATAAGCCAGCAGGAATGTATAGAACACAAATGCCTTTTTTTTTTCTTTTTTTCTTTTTTTTTTTTTGGTCTTACAGCACTTTTGGTGTGTCTTACTTAAAGAAATGAGACACAAGAGTCTTACCTAAAGTAGATCTGTTTCTACTAACGAGCCAACAATGGTAGCCAAATAGAAACATAAGGCTTACGAAGAACATGACCGCCACAAAGAGAAGGAAAAGGACATGAAATTTGGAACGTCCATTAGTCAGCTCACCCTGAAAAGAAAAGCAACACAGAGCAAGTGACAGGAACAAATAAAAGCTGGAAACTCTTTGTTCCCAGAGAGAAGCAAGCTATTCGCTACGACTCCTATTTGGAGTTCTCAAACTTGTGTATACAAAAATCACATCTTACTAGCAAAAGCAAGAGGAGAGAAAGAAATGATCTGGTTCATTTCCCCCCCTGCCACCAAAGCAGAAAGAGTGTGGGTTTTGCTGCTAATTTTTTGTATGTACTAGAGCCAGGACAATCACAGCTTCCCACCTGAGCAGAAGAAAAATGCCCTACACCCAAAGGGAAATTGGCAGGCACAAACTCATGAAGCCCTGTTTAGGTTCTGCTGAGTTTCCTGTCTGTATATTAAAATTCTGCACCTCTTGCAATATAAGGCATGCCAAGAAAACTTGGCCTCCATAGCTAGAGCAAACAGGTAGCGTTACACCTGAGCATAAATGGTTTGGAAGAGCTTAATAGCCAAGTGGGATCTTACTAGCAGAACCACCACTTCTCTCCTTCTACAGTGGGAGGGTCAAGT
>VZTL01071163.1:8032-45263 GCA_013400535.1 Scopus umbretta | reverse complement strand
TCCCCATTGCTGGAGTGGGAAGCACTGCTATGCCTTGCTCCCTGGAATTTCTGCTTCCCTTTGGTTTCGGATGGAGCTGGTGAAGAAGACACTAATTCAAATCATCCCATTTTAAAAGGAAAACAGTCAATCTTCTGTGTATATTGCAAACAAGCTTTTTACTCATGTCTGTACGCAAGACTATTTAATTGAAAACATGCTAAAGGAGTTGGCATCTGCTGAAAAGAAAGGAAATTTTGGAGCTCAAGCCTCTGGTAGCACCTTTTGAGAAATCTTTGCCTAAATTATTGCAGAAATTCGTGTTTATCTGGCTTCTAGTAACATTTTACATCAAGTAAAGTTCAGTTAAATCTGATTCAAACCAAATTGAATCAATGTGCCTTTTGCAAAGTCTCATGCCTTGCACATGATCATGAACTACTTACAATTAAAAGGTCACAGCAGAGCTGATTTACCCAACTGTAAGTAGGAAGGGTTTCTATAAGAATATGTCAGTCTTCACTCCAGAGGAGCATTCAGCACTAGCAAGAGCAAACAATGCAGAATTACCGCACTGTGTATGTGTGTATATGTGTATTAATACATTAATACAAAGGGAGGTGTGAAATCGGACATTTCTGATGTACAGTGAGCACCGTGTCACATAATTTATTTCACACTACCATTTCACATTACATCTTGACAGCTAAGCTTTTAACGTCTACCTAAATATGTGATCAGCAAAATCATAAACATTTTTGTGACCAGAACGAGATCAAACAGCTTTACACAAGAAAAAGACAAATTAATGTGAATGGTAATAGACACTGCATGTAAAAGAAGTAATAAAGAAAAAGTGACTGGAAAAAAATAAGGTTTTAGGTAGAAAATGCTGAGGCATGTAACGGGTATATCCAACTCCTGAATTGGAAATACACGTTTTCTGTACTGAAAGAAAAAAGTGAATAGATAAACTGTCTTATAATCTACAAAAACTTTTTGTGATTAAAAAATAACAAATCTGTTTAAATAACAAATCACTATGCTGCCCAAGCAGTTTCACTTCAAGTATAAGGCAATAAAAATTGCAAGAGACATGTCCTGGAAGACAGGAAGACAGCAGGCAGGCAGTAAGTCAACTGGCAAATGTTTACAAACATTATGGTGCAGGACAACCCACATGCAAATGTCGATGTTTTAAAATATGTAACCATATCTTTGTGATTTGTCCCTGACCAGAATGGGAGTTCATGGATTAAGACGCAGTTCTGCAGTGTTTGAGGCTGGTGTGTATTAGCCCCAGGGCATAGTCAGGTTCTTAAAGAGCAAAACAAAATTAGCACTTCTAGTTCAGCACCATGTCTTTTAATCACACGTGTTATCTGCACAGTAAGTTGACCGTTCAAATGAAGAATTATGTATCAAATTGCTCTTTAAGAGGTGACTTTCTGTACTGTGCTTCTGACCATCCTTTCTTTTTGATTAGTCTTTTTAAGTCCCCCAAAACACGTACCTGTATCATGAGTAGGAACACCAACACACAACTATGCCAAAAACTCCTGACAAGTACTGTAAGATACCACGGAACTACTTGGGTTGAAGCTGGAGGGGGACGTGCTGTTCTCTTTCACCTATAGTGGCTTTGACAGTCCTTCTTCCCAGAGTGTCCAGAAACGTGTATTGAGTCCCTTCTCCATGCCAAGAAACACTACTACCTCTGGCTTAAACACAATCCAGCTATGGAACAGTTAAACTCCTCCTCCACCAGCTGGTGTGCTTAATTAGTCCAGGATATTACAAAATACTGTGGTTTCCTATGCTGCAGACTGTTGGGTTTTTTAAACTTGAGGCAAGCAAAAGAAATATAGGACTAGTTACAAAGTTTCTAGTGAAGAGCAAGTCCTTTTAAAATAATACCAGAAGTATAGCAGCTGGTGCAGATTTGACAGAGAGGAGGAGGAGGACAGGAAGTCCACACAATCAGAAACCAAACCTAAAGCTTTCAGCAGTGGCAAAAAAATCAAAAATCTAAAAGCGTTTGAAACTACTCAGTCACATACTTTCATTTTATACATATAATTTTAATAGGACATGACTAGATCAAGCCTATCAATGTGATGAAATTTCAGAAATAAGGTTGTCCACATAAAAATTATTTAGTCTCTACATGTTTATATACAATCTAATATACTGCACTACTGAGTAAGTCCAGACCATCTTCCTTTTTCAAAAGGAATTCTGCCTCTTGCAGAGCTCAGAATAAACAATATTAATTTAGAAAACAGTTTCACAATCCTGTGTTGCTCATGATTTTTCAGTGCTCAGCCCTGCTTTCAGTTCAGATGCCCAAGCCAAGACACACAATAGATTAGAAATTAAAGAAAGGAAAATATCACTTCACCAATACACTACAGTATTCCTAGGGAGACGGGAATCTTTAGATTTCAGCACCTAAACACATATAATCTCTTCTTAAATGCATCTGTAATTATTTTAAATATGTATTATTGGCAAAAGGTTTGCCAATTTTCATGCATGAAGTACATCTGACAAAAGAGACACCCCTGCCAAACTTCAAATCCCAACTCCAAAGCTTAAAAAAATAAACCACCAGAACTTTTAAACACAGAAAGCAGGGCATTTTCCATAGCTTCATTCCATAAAATCATTGAACAGAAAAATTTCCAGAAAATAAAGTTCAACATAGATTAATTCTGCCCACATACCAAAAACGTGACAGAGTTGTGAACAGCCAAAGATTTAAGAGGGAGATGTTCAGGCAGTTTTAAAGGTGGTGGTGTTACCCGTTGTGCAGGTAAGATGCAGTAGGAATGAAAGACTAGGAATGGAAAGAGCTCTCATCATCCACCCAAAGCAGAAACATGTAAACACCAAACACAGCAGAAACTATTTTTAAGAATTGAGTTAAAAACTGCATCATAGTTCTGATCAGAGGATTAAATTTCCACAACTACATTTTTAAAATACCTCCTCCTTTTACTGAGAAAAGCACACCACATCAAAGCATTAGAGTATCAGGGGAAAACGTCCCAGATTCACATTATACCAAGAAATTTTATTATCCAGTACATGGTTAATCTGACTGATCTCTTAAAGCAATAAGGGGCACTTAATGCTCTGTAAGAGGCCATTAGAGTCCTCAGAGATTCTTTTAGAGAGTCACTCAATTCCCCTACTGTATGGTGTTTATCTGCCAAACTTAAATCACAGCTGTTTAAAAGATGAGATTAGCCAAGGTTAAGTCATTAATACCACTAATAGACTGTGTTAAAGAAAAAAGAAAATACTATAATATCCTCTTCCTCTCCTAAAAACAGGTGTCGGTATCACAATTACTTGAAAAGCAAAGATCTTTTTGTTGACTGTCAGTATTTTTCTCGTAATAGTTCATCCAACAACAATAACCACTCCAGTCTGGCACAAATGTAATCAGAATTAAAACACCTTACAGTTCAAACATCACATTTTCAAAGCTCCCTCTCTGTATCTGCACAAAATGGTGGTTATTCTCTAATAAGCCTAGAAAATGGTTTGGATGCACAATCTGAGGTTTATACATGCCAGTTCTCCCATTAGCATGTGCAAGTGATAGTCACACTGTCTAACTAGAGATATCATCAAAAAGATGTCAAAATGCATACAGCTATATTAACACTTGAAGTTTTTTCTCTATAGCCCAAATTGACAATGCATGTGAGTATTACATTTTAAGGCAAAGAGGGAATATTACGTAGAAGCTTATTTTCTTACAGTTGTACCTTGAATGATCTGTGGAAGATGGGTAAAGTTTCTAGACTAATTATTCCTGGAAGAAAAGCTTATTCCATATATTTTTCTCCTATATCATACACTTAAAGCTCATACTGATGCAAGAAGAAAAGTCAGAATAAAAATCAAAAAAAGCAGGCAGTATAATGTGCCAAATTAGATTTCTACCAAATCCTAAAAGGACACCCTTCCTTCAGCTAGAGTATGTGAGAGTGCTCAACAGTTGTCAGTGTTACTGCTTTCATCTTCCAGTGGATGAGGGCTGGTGTACCCACTCATCCCCAGAAATCTCAACAAGGCTATGTGCTATATTTTAAGAATGCCACCTGAAGTTCAACCTGATGGTACATGACGGATAAAGATCCTGGGAACAATGGTTTCTATTTTCCGATGCTGTCTCCAGTCTAGTGCGTGCCACCCACAGTGAGGTCACACGGATTCCCCTACAGTCCTAGAGGAGAATTTCAAAAGCTATAGCATGTTGCTTTTTCCTTTCAAGTTAACTGTAAAATTCCCATTGACTTCAGCAGGAGTACAGTTCACGTTGAACACTGCAAATGGAAACCGAAACATGCAAAATACTGACATAATAAAACAAAATTTTTGAGCCCTTTTTTTTCAATTTAGCTTTTAGCTAGTTCAGTCACCTACAGCTTTGTGGATAGGAGTTCTTGTGGTTTTTCAATTTCTGGGGCTTTTTTCAAGGTTATATAGCAAAGATGAAAAAAAAAAATCAGGAGACATTTTAAGCTTTTACTGTTAATCTCTTATCTATGCTGTGAAAAGCAAGCTGCTTCTTTTGGTTTTGCTTTCCTGCTTCTTCTGTGAGTGCAGTAGTAAGAGTTAGAGCATCTAGATACAGTTAGGGGTCATTCTTCCGATGTTTTGCACTTACCTCATTCGATAATGGAGCCGGTGTGATGTTTTTTCATCTATCTTAAAGAGCTGGTTTGGTGCATACCAGAGCCTTTTGTTTTCATCATACAATGCAAAGAGATTATGGCACAGAGGAGATATAGCTGTCAGAGAAAAGTTAACAAATGTATGAATCACAAGGCTACAATACATATGCACACCTCAAAAATACAAATGCATAAAGCAAATATCTGATCTTGCAAAATATACCATAAAAAGAAACTGATACTAGGATTAGTTTAAAACAAACATTATAAAGTTATGGTTAAAGTGGAACTGCAAACTGTGCAGTTCACTCCATCAGTTTTATCATGTATTAAAAAGCATATAATTTCTTCTAGCATTAAACTTATTCTGAAATCCTGATTTTGCCAAAGGTCTGAACTTAGGAGGAAATGACTTAAAAATCTTCAATTTTTTCCAGATCACAGAAATGGGTGTTTTAACAAAACCACTCAGGAATACCACAACTTTGTTCTCAGTTTTATTTTATTAATAAATTTTACTCCCATAGTTAAAAAAGGTTTTAGTGAAAAGATGAAAATCCCCTTCTCATTAGCAAACAAGCAGGAAGCATAACGTGTCCTTTTTCCATTCTTTGCTAATTCAACAGAGGGTTTTCCAACAAAGAACAGACTTTGACTTGTATGTCTAGGCTGACCTACTTTAACCTTTGCATTTACATCGTTGCAGAGGAAAACAGGTTATGGTACGTTTACAGATCTACCGTTGTTTGAATTCCTTGCTTCAATTTCCTGCTCAATAGGAGGCAGTACCTTTTCGCAAAAGCTCTGGTCAGGCAAGCAGCTCTGTTGCAGAGAGCAGTGTAGCATGTGCTTAAGTGTCTTTCTGAAATTGGGCCAACTGCAGAGCGCTTTGTTGGGTCCTGCAGAATTCAGTGAAACCATTTCTATTGTGTATTGGGGAGAGAGAGAGCAGAAGGGAAAAGAAGCCAAGGAAATAAAAACTGAACAGCCCAATTGCAAAGTTCACAGAAGGCGGGGTTGGGGAGCCACTGCCTTCTGCAGGTCAACAAGCAGTATGTAGGTGCCATCAATGGTTTAACTATTCAAGTTGTGACTTAAAGCAGAGACCAGCATCACAAGGCTGCTGAAATGGGTAGACTTTTGCACTTCACTACCATGTGCTGTGGACTTAATGAAGAGTGAGAGAAGGCAGAAAGAAGTTCCCTTAAGGAAAGCTCACTTTAAGTCGTTTCTTCAAGGTTTTAAACTTCTGACAGAAATTACTGGGAGCAGTTGCATGGTATGTGGGTTCACACCCACACAAACAGGAGCAATGCACAGCTCTTACATGATGACATAAATGGGTGGGTTTTAAGTACTCCTCATTTTTATTACAACTATTCAAAAACAACATGAGTACTTATTTGATGACGTTTTTCCTTCAGATTCCCATCACTCCTGCCTTTCCAATGGAAGAGAAGCAATTAGGCAAGTGAACTGAAGGGTACTCAATGTTACAAGAACCAATATGACATGGGAAAAGAAAACATTTTAAAGCTGCGGGAAAACTTATGCCCTGTTTGCCTGTCTATACCGCCAAATTCACCACTCCCCTATCAGCTGAATAATATTTAGTGAACCCTGGGGAACATAAAATTGGGATCAAGGTGGGAAAGAACTGAGCAATTGTAAATACAAAAGTACACTGGTTCATAAGGCTCAAACGTAGATTAAATCCACTAATTCCAGTAGAATTACATAGATGTTTGAATATTTTGCTGAGTCAAGGACCACACTGACAAAGCAAGAAATCTTCATTATACATTTATGTATTACCGGAGTTGTGTGCAGTTCAGGTTATCTTAACTGGTGAATTATTAGTGCTACAGACATCATAACGCTCTGCAAAGTGTCAAGTAGCGGAAAACTAAAACCGGAAAAGTGGCGAATAGGTCTTGCTTGTTTGTTTATTTCATTCACCCTCTCCAAAGCATTTTGTAACATGGGACAGACCCTGACAGGCCTATCAACTGGCATATGAGCCAACGCCAGCTTCGTGTTAACTTATTTGTATATGATGTCTCCTTTTCTCTTAAAAGAAACCTAATCATCCCACCCAAATTAAAAGATCCGTACTTGTATCTGCCAGAAACCAGGGTGGGAGATCATCACTTTATACGAATCTCAAGACAGTCTTTCCCACTATTTCTCCCACTCCAAGCAGTTTAAGAACTGCCCCAAACAGACCCTTGGCAAAAGTTTCCAACCTAGACTGTATTATATACATATTTCTTCTACAAACATTGACTTACATGCAGAGAAGGATACATCACGTTTGATACTGTCAGGCTTTGCCACTGAGAACTTATATAAAATCCATATACTCACAACACCTCTGGGCAGCTTCAATGCACAGCTCCTCTGAGGTAAACTCGCCACTGGTGTAAAAAATGGGTTTTTTATCTTGCAGGTAGAAAAGAATTTCTAAACCCTGATGCTGAGCTTCCAGGTTTACTTCGCTCTTCTTCGTGCTCCTCATTTTTGCACAGAAAGCCATGGCTTTGCAATCTTCTTTTACGTTTAGATACTGAAAGTGGAGGAAAAACAGTTAAGGAAAATGTGAAGAAGAGCTTGAATATTTGTCAGAACACAAATGTGTTACTTAATGAGGCTACTGTACACTATGATGGGCTAGGCACAGCATTTCTCAAAGTCTTCACATTCGTGACCTGATTATTCAAAATCAGTACTTTTCACAAATGAGAGGAAAAGTGAGAAAAGAAACGTCAACGATTATTCTGTTTCTGGTAACTCTGTTCCAAATAATTCCCCTCTGCTGAAGTTCTTGTGGTTCCACAACTATTCTAGAAGTTTCTCTTCCCACTGTAAAGCAGGAATAACTCACATCCTTAAGCACCTAACTGGCTGAAAAACAATACTTGAGGCTGAGTAATACAAACAGTCCAATTTATATTTCCTTAAAAAATAGAAACCAACACATTAGCTTCTATTTTTACAATCTACTTTAACAGTTAAGTATTTCTGAGAGTTTTCTCACCTCTCAACCTTTGTTTTTTAAATTCCTTATACTTAATGTGTCATGGTGAAATAAGCTTTATTGGAGAGTTATTTTTTATTATCACTTCTCTCTATCTCCAAAAGGAAAGAGCAGCACTAAGTAGGTTTAATGCAGTATCTTTTAGACTGCCAAGAAGGCATCCAAGACAGCTCTGACTCAAAAGAAAATGCGTGTTGCACTTTATAGCCAGTGCTTAAATAGAAAGAGCAGAAAGAAATCAGATGAGCACACACTCCAGGTACTACGGGGTCTGTGTTCCATGTTTTACTAAGCTTTAGCTCAATTAGTAACAAAAGCCTAAACCACCAATGCTATACTTCATGAACTTAATCCTCCCACTGAAAAACAAACAAAACCAAACCTCAAAAGCCAACACACCTGCATTTATGTGACTGTCTGATCCTCTACGCAACTGAAACGGATTATCTTCACTCTCTCCAAGATCACCTTGACTCTGTCTGAGGGAAAAAAAACAAACAAAAACAAAAAAAAAATTGTGAGGAATGACTTTGTACAGTTTCAAGCACAAAATATACGGTCAGGCTGATAAAATGCTACTTGCAATCTGAGGGAATCTTTCCATTAATATAATTAAGATCCAGATCTAGTCTCAACCAACGACAGACATAGCAAACATCTAGGAGTCTATGCAAGTCTACCGATTTCTTTTGATTCTTTGGGTGCACTGCTTGAGATGCAAATAAAAAACAGGGGGAAAGCCTTCATTATTCATTGTCTTTTTCATATTTTTGAGCATCAACCATAAGCGTGGTGTCGTACTCATTGCAACCCATAGCTGTGACACCAAAGGAGCAATCTTTTCTTTGCTCTACCTCCTTCATGGCTTTTGAAAAGTCACTTCAGTCCTCACATTTTTAACTACATATTGCTAATTCCAATTTTTCCCTCATCTCTATTGATTCTTCCCCTTCCAGATTATCAGGTTTTTTTTCTTTGTTTTATTCTCCTTTGCTCTATGAAATGTGCAGAACCTTGGGTGGGCAGCAGAGAATAAGGAAGCTACTCAAGGGAGTATCATTGCAAGGGTCATATTACTCTCACAGGAACCTTGTCCACAAGGAGTGCAGCCCATGACTTCAGTGCCTTCAAGCAGCAGGGGCACCTTCTTTTTTTCTATGCCTTATCTAACACCACAAACCATGTGGGGCTGGTTTGCAAAACTACTCCCACTGAAAGTTACAGTTTATCCTTACCACCTGAAGCAAACCAGGAAAATATCAGTACCATCTTCTTTACTGGCAGGCGTGACAATGACTATTTAAAGTATTGTCTGATACCAGGGACGTAAAATTAACAAGAGGCTACAGGAATACTTAAGAAGCAGGGGGGGGCGGGGAAAGGGGAGTAGGCATTGGTAACAGTCTCCTTAGTCCCAGTCCTGATGATAGAGCATGGAATATCAGCAGAACAGCTGGCATGCTTGGAAGGCATGTGTGTATGTTCCTTTCCAGAGATGGACAGGCTGCTCCTCTCCCACTGGTGTGGCAGTAAGACAGATGGGGAAGGAGTCTGGACTTCTTGAAGAGAGGAAGGATGGGGAACTCTGTTCTGCATCTCCAGAGAGAATCCCGTGCTCTGGCACTCGTCCCCCATCACTGTCCATCAGCCACAGCTCCATGCTCTCAAAGGAAAACCATCCCACTTGCTTCTCCTGGGATAATCACTAATTAAATGTGACAGTAAATTAAATGTGACAAAATATATCTAAACTAAATGTGACAGTACTGATGGTTTGGTAAATGTCACCCATCACTCATCTGAAGCTGAAAGACTCCTCAATTTGTATTCTCCATGCCTCTCTTTCCTCTTCTGCCCTATCTCTGCCAACACATACTTGAACTAAATGTGTATTGGTTTTGCTGCAACAGCATTAGGCCTTAATCTGATACAGTGAACTTCAATGAATATTGCTTTAGAAGCCTTAGGCTTAGTCTGGACAAAGTCTGACACCGCTGCACAAGCTTCCCTTGCGCTTGGAAAGTGCCCAGCAAACGTGATACCATAGAAAAAAAATAACATTTTAACAGCACAGCACAGATTTGCAACTAAATTGTATGTTCCATCCATCTGTGTCACTTTAATGCTACATTTGAGTTTCTAGACACATTCCCTCAGCAATAGTACGGGGAAGAAGTAATTGAGAGCATGACTACTGGAACATGCAGACAAGCCAGTAATTATTTCTGCACAGCACCAGAAAATTTAAATGCAAAAGGTTAAGGATATTAGCTTTAATCTAATTGAAAACACTCCCTTTTCAACAACGTATCTTATAACTGAAACTCAATATATTTTAATGTCTGTGTGGGCATAATATTAAAAAGATTGTCCAGACATTTTAAAATGTGAAGGGAAATATAAAACCATTGCCTTCTTGCAGATTCATAAATCAAAATTGTTGCTTTTCAACAGAGCATTCTTTGGTTTTGCTTAATAGCTCATATTCTTGTTTCTAATCAGGGCAGCAATTCCCAGAATAAAAAAAAAAAACAAAACAAAACAAAAAAAAAACCACCAAACCTGAAGTGCTGCTTCACTTACAGTACGCTTTGGAGGATGAACCAAACAAACCAATATCCAATCTCTAACTTACTGTTTACTTACTTACAATGTCAGTAATTTACCTTTTTAAAAACACATCTTAACCGTCTTCCAAAAAGTCTCCAGTGAACAAGACAAATTCCTGCTCTGTCTCAGCAGTAGCACTTCTCTCCAGTCCTACACAGTAATGTAATTGTACATACAGGTCACAGCATCGGGTGACAGCCAGGACAGCATTACAGCAGCCCTTTGCTCCCCCAGACCCTGCTTCCTGCAGGCACGTACAGGCAGCCATGCGACTGTTCCCTGTCCAAGCCTCACCCCAGACCCGTGTCCGTGACTCAGAGCTCCCCGCAGCCATTACGTTGGTCTCTCGCAATCTTGGGCATCACGTTACACAGCCCCATCACAAACTCCAGTGCTTCATCTCAGAAACCTGAAGGGGATTTTTTTATCCTTTGCCACTTAAAAGGTTTCAGAGCCGCAATCGACCTTGTTTTTTGTGTATCGTCTCTGGAGATTATCTCCCTCCCTTGTGAATGTTCCTTGACAAATTTAAGAGATACCAGCTGTATGCTTTCTCAGACTGAATTTTGCTTGACTTGCACCTTGCTCTGCTGATCTCTGCCTGCACGACAAGCTCCACTTTCCCCTGCTCATCCTTGCAGCATCTCTCAATGCTTAACCCATCCTCCTCGAGCAGCACTAATCCAGGGGAGATGCAGGACCAGAAGGATGTATTCAGTCTCTGCTGGGAGTAGTCAGACTGACAGGGTGGCATTTGCTTTTTAGAGAGCACATTTTTTCCTCACCTGATTTCCGTTTCTCAGGGCAGAAACAGTCTTTTGTGATGTATGCTGCAAAATATGTAGGGGAAGGTAGGACAGCTCTTCTCAAGATACTGCTTGTTAACTCCACATGCATTATATAGCCTGTTTTTTTAAGCATTCCCCAAAGCAAAGGGTTTCTCTGGCCAATTAAAATCCTGACCAATGTATACACACATACCTGCCACCTTCTTAAAAGTCTGTATTTCTGTCGCAGAGTAACTCAGCTAGCTGGCAAGGTGAGCAAATCCCCAGCCTGGTGCACCACCAGCAGAGGGGGACAATGATTCAGCCTTCACACACGGGTTACAACCGCAAAATTAAAGTGATTTTGGGTGCACACAGGCACAAAACCAAAACCATGCACCCACGATTGCCAAAACTCACATCTAATGTCTTTGGATGAGGTCAATGAACAGATACGGAGCCCACAGAAAGTATTTTTTTCTCACACACAGATGAAGCCCTCACAAAATTTTGGTATCAGAAAGATGGCAAGTTAAAAAATAGGGACAGGGAATTCTAAAGGCGGGTTGTTCAAAACGAGTTTGTTTCTGGTTTGGCTATTAAACTATTAAGACTTCATTAAATATTTGGAAGAGAATAATATTTAGTAAAAACTCAAGTTCCTGCCTATGACATGCCACAGCCAAGATATCTTTAGTAAAAGCAGAGGGTTCAAGCCCAATAGTCCAGGCATTTCTAAGGAAAAAAACCAAATGTAAAACACTATTTGTTAAATAACCCCTTTAAACTTTTGCATGCCTCAAAAATCAAGGAAAGAAAAGGCAGAGGCATAAATTAAATACTTTAGAAACTATGTGCAAATCTTCTTTAAACCAGAAGAAAGAAGGTAATGCACTGCTGTGGAAGGAGCAGCCCAGGAAAGCCCACCTGGCTCCAAAGCCTCCTGTGAAGCTAGGACATCTGCACCTGGCCCTGCCGCATACCACCAAATACAACAAAAATACCCCAAAACACAAAGAGAGCTTCACTTGAAGAAGGAAACAGAGAATAAAATTGTCAGTTGGGAGATACTTCAAGACGTCAGATACCAAGAGAAACTGGCTACAAGCTCCAACGGGTATTTTTAAGAAAACTTCTCACCCAAGTTCAAACAATGCTATAGATGTCACATAGCTTAGGCTCCCCATCTGAGCAGACAAAAGGATTTGTCGGGTTTTTACCCCAACTCAGTTTTCTTGCTCTCAGTGGAACACGGTTAAATTTCTCCCAGCAGAACTGCCACAATTCCCAGAACAGAGGCACTGCGATGCAGAGGAGATGCAAGCAGAACCACCGTGCCTGCCAGGAGAAATGCCCTCAGCTGCCTGAAAGCTGCTGCCTGCGTGTGCTGCCCATCCCGGCTGGACCCCACCCACCCAGCACCCTTTGTTTTCCGTTCATAAAATATTTTAACAGACAAAGGGAAAACAAGAAATCCACACAGGTTTTGACAAGAAACCCCCAGTGCACATCCACGCTTAACCTCAGGGAAACCTGTGCACTGAGACCTGCTTGGATTTAAAATGCAAGTTTTGCTTCCTGCTCATTTTGGGGAGTTCTGACAGGAAAATGAGACACCGGCCAGCACTGCTGACCCCCCACGCCAGCCCTGCTACTCCACTGCCCCTGTGGCCTCCCCACTTCCTATCGTAAACAAGGAACATGGAAGCCAAATGCAAACATGGAAGGGCAAAAGTCCCTAAAATGTGAGGAGAGGAAAATCCCAGCTAAATCTGACCAAACCAGAACTCAGTTTGAAGCACCATTTGCAAGCTCTTCCTCTTTTTTTCCCTCTCAGCCAATTTAGTTTCTGGTTTCATGACAGGGACAAAGTCAGGGGATGTTTATGATCGCTTATGCCAAGAAAGTAACAGGCTTTCCTTCAGTGTGCAAGGCATGCCATTTTTGTAGTATTCATAGTTCCTGTCAGCCCAAAAGTTCTCAATTACTATTATTTTTTCAACACACTAGTAAAGAAACATCACAGCCTGTACAGCATGGGACACGCATCTAATCTAGCATAACCTATTTACAACTCATTTAAAATTAAACCAGGCACTCTACTTCATAAATTTTAACAAGAGAAAATGACGGTACCGATACGATAGCAAACAGCAATGAAGCAGCACATTAAAAGCCCAAATGAGAGAAGGGGCTATCACATATAGCTGACCAACCAACCCTGGGAAGGCACAACCACCACCGCAGTAGACAAAGATCTAGCCTCAAAAGACAAAGATCAGCCTCAATTAACTAAAGCTCAGTGGAAAGAAAAAGGGAAAAACTTTTTTATTTAAGTAGAACATCACCATACACAGAGCTCCTTCAGGTCTAAAACTCTTGTCCAAGTCAGTCTGAGGAAAGCAAAAGGTTCAGCATCTCCCTCCCTGCTGCCTACAGTGCCCATGTCTTCTTCTGACCTGTGGATATGTTCACTATGCTAACTCAACTCTCAAAGCTCCTGTTCACTAACATTTTAAGATTAACTATAACAACTATCATTGGTGCTCTTTTCTGAGGATGTTTCTTTCCAGTAACACTAAAGAAAAAAGGCTTTTAAAATGTTACTTTGGGAAATTCAAGAACCCAAATGCTACAGGGCAGAATGAGGTTGCCTTTTTAAATGTATTTGGGTCCTTTCTGTGCATATGCAAGTATTTCATCATTTTTATATATGTGATCACATGCTATTTTTTTCCACAGGACTCTTTCACTGAATGTGCAATTCAGTATTTATTTTATTCTTCTATTCAGAGCGATCTCACCACATGCTGTTTACCTCTACCCCAAAACCAGAATTACTAATTCCCCTTGGGTTTTTCTGTAGTATTCATTCTGTGATATGACTGATCTATGTTGTAAAACTTTGTTTTAAAAATCAGGCTGTGAGTGCATATAACGGAAATGTTCAGCAAAAACAGTTAACACACAGCAAAGTTCTTAAGAACTGAAAAACAAGGTGCATATGATCAGGTATGTCAGCCAGCCTTCACTATTCAAGCTTGTATTAACAGATTTTTATAGATTTCCATTTTTAGCAATCTAACTCCGAAAAGCAGAGGAGGCAGACTCCTGTTGCCTTCACTGACTGACTGCTTCGGACCAGACCTGACGCTTTATGAACCCACTCAATTCACTGTCACACTATGAGAACTAACTGTGCTCGTTTCCTGTGCTTTTCCAACGCACAGCTACTTCTCTGAATTTCGTGACGTGTCACCTATGTGGGAAGAAGTTTTTCAGCTCGCTCAGAAAGCTGCGTGTTAATTTACTACCTATATTGTCTCGTCTGTAACGGCTGTTGCAGATGCATGCGCACACACAAACACAAAGTCGCATTTTCTTCTGTATTCCTGATCTTTCCAGCCTGATGTTCTTCTGGATACAGACTGGGCTTCTATTAAAGGAATAATGAGCAACAATTTTTATAGCTTGCTTCTGAACTATAAACATGTACTTAATTCTTTCTCATCCACAATTTCTGGCATAATAACAGCTTTAAATAATACAATTCTTGAGAAGCTTACAATCTGTTACTATATCCTTGTATAGTCAATACTAACCACTTTTCAGCTAAAGCGGTACCCTTTATTTCCCTAGAGGCAAATATATTCATGTATCAAGCGTCAAGCCATCATGGAAACCTACCACACAATGACATGATTTTTATGTAATTACCATATAGCAAATACTCTAAAATATATTACATGTAAACTACGGGAAAGTAAATTTTTTTTTTCCCCCCACAAGCCAACTGCCTAAAAAAGAGCTTCATTACCAAGACTGCTGCTAATGGGACTGAAGGGAGATTCCAGCCTTAAGGAGATTTACACGGACAATCTGTTTTTATTCCTGCCTGGGACACAGCATTAATGATCCTTTTCCTTCCTTTATGTTCTCCTCCATGCCGCTCACCTACGTCCCTTCTCTGTGCCTGCACTAGCACGCAGCTAGCAGTTTGCACCTTTCAGATACGATGGAAGTTCGCTGGCAAAGAGCCATGTCATCTTCCCAGCAATGAAGCAGATCTTCAGGAAACACGGCCTCTTCCTGGTGGCACTGCACTGATTTAAGGGGTTTCCTGAAGTTCAGTTCAGATGTGTGGAAAAACTTTCAGGAAGATCAGTCAGTCCAGCAAAGACCTCCAAATCCACATCATCTTGGAAGACAAAGCGTTAAGGGTGTGCAAAGCTTGTTTCTTCTGGGCTTACCCAGCAAGTGATCCTCGTCAGGTCACCAAAACTGGACGTGGCAGGAATACACTTGTGCTCTTCCTGCCCCAGTTAAAACTGGTAAGTAAAAACATGGGGTCAGGTACATCAGCTCCACTCTTTCAACTCAAGAGTCTTTGGCTGTGTGCTCAAGCCAGAAGTCAGCACAGCACTTTGGTCTATGAGGAGACCTTGAAGCCCAGGGAATGGCTCTACCTTTTCCAAAAGAGGAAAACACACTGTAGTCATTGCACAGATCCATCAGAAAGGCAGGGGTGGAAACGAACATAGAAAGAAGGGAAGAAAAACCACTACAACACATGCAATATTCTCTGAGAACTGGAAGATTACAGAGGGCTAACGTCATCACACAACTCGCTGTGCCATGGATGTATGCAGCAAGAGCAGCCATCTGGCCAGGATGGTGCTGTGATGTAGGAGCGCAAGGGGGATTCAGTGTCCAATAATGTGCCAGGACTTCTACAAACCTTCAACACCTACCTTCCTCCTCCACAAAACATCCAGTAATTCTAGCTCCCTTTGCCTCCTGAATATTTAGGAGCTACTAACAGTTTTCCTAAGCAAGAGGGAAATGAAGCATTTTCATTGTCCACATCTTCCAGATGAAGGTCGGTAACTGAAGAACAACTCCCCTCTTTAACCGGACTGGAGCAAGAGAGGTTGCTTCATCCTGCTCTCCCAAGCCTTAAAAATCTCAGAGATGCCACCATGCTGAAATGTTTGACGAAGAAACCTGATGTCTGGGGACTCCCTATGCATCTACAGGTTCTCCTCCAAGTTCTCTTCACAAGCCAAGAGTTTTATAAGCCACAATCTATCCCATCTCCACCTTATTCACTTAACTGATTTCATCTGCTTAGCAGCCTATGCATGTGGAGAAGAGATGAACCCCAGGTCTTAGACGTGCCATCCTGGCACCACACTGTTCCACACTCAGTGGAACCCAGCTGTTCTGCTGGGTAATTACTTAGACTTTTTAACTTTTTAACTTACTTAGACTGAGAGTGTACCTGCGAGGGTGCTATTTGTACCCCCCTGTTGCAAAACCACTACATTACCTTTGGCATAATAACAAGATGATACATCCCTTCAGGTACAATGACCATCTCCATGATCCACTGGTGCTCCTCAACAAGGGAATCCTACATTTTACTTCCTTTTAAGGAAAAAGAAAGCTTACATTTATTATGACAGCACCCGGATTTCTAATCATGTCTTAGATCTTCAGTAAAACACAAACCAAAACAAGCAAACAGCTGATATCTAGCAAAGTCAAGACTGGTGAGACAGCACAAGAAACACTATCAGCACGTCTCTTCTGCAAATGAGGAGAAAGAGAAATTAAATGACTTGCCCATTTACCCAGAAAATCAGCACCAGAATCGGTAACTAGCCTGGGTCTCCCATGTCCCACTCTGCAGCCTCAACACGAGAGGTAGAATTAGAAGCAATAGTTCCTCCAAATACCAGTGGCCTGAGTAGGCGGACTTCACACACACTATAGCTTTCTAGTTCAATAATATGTAAAACGTGCAAAGGGGCTGGGACTTCTTGGTGACCACAGAGCTACTGCAAAGCTCCCCTCCTCTGAGACTCACTGGCTGGTCACAGACCACTCTAGCAAAGCTCCCAGCACAGTAACCACACACGGTCATTTCCCTCATGTTCAGCACTGTAGCCACTTCCTTGAGAGCAGCTACAGATGTTCTCAACCTTTTTCATTTTCAAATAGTATCACAAAATGGAGACTCTTGTCCCAGTTCTCTCTACCCCCTGCTTCCTCCTCCCTGGAGCTGGGCAGCAGTAATCGCACAGGCTGCACATTACGATGGTGGTGGCAAAGAGAGACTGCAAGTAAGCCCCACTCTCCCGCCTCATCCTCTACACCCTGGCACACCTCTGTGTTCCCTCACCATCAGCCATCACATGCACGAAGGTTACCTGTTCTCAGAGAAGGAATGGGTGAGAGAGGAGGTTTTGCTACAGCAAAATTTCTTTACCACAGAGGAGGAACTTGCCCAGCGTCATCCTGCAATGAGGCTGAGCTGCCCAGAAGCAGTGCAGGCACCCCAGCACCTCCCAAGGAGCAGGAATTACTGATGGTGAAGAACAACCTCAAGTTGACCACAGCAGCCCTCAGAAGAATGAGCTGAAATACTGGCATCTCTTTCCATTCTACCTGGTTTAAAAATAAGCGTCACTAACTTGTTGCCATAAGCACTAAAATCACTTATAAAGGCCTTAAAGAGTTTTATCGATGTGGTCAGCATCTACTCTGCATATGGCAAGACAATTGAAACCCCTAGCTTGCTTTATTCACAAAGACTTTTGGTAGTCGTGTGCTTCCTGTGGTGGCTTTGCACTTTGGTAAGTGTTTTTTGATGGTTTGCCTTTTTTTTTTTTTTTTAATGTGGTGAGAAGGTATTGTTAAAGTTCACTCTTAAGGGCTCACCATTTAAAACAAGTCATAAACAAAAGCAAACAAATCTTTACCAGTTATCTTTGCCTTGCTGTTCAGAGCACACCACCACCAAAGACATCCCGTAACCAGCAAACATTCCTTCTATAATATAGTTGCAAAGCCATACAATTTCACAGCAAACTTGGGATTTGCTATCAACAGCAAGAACAATTCAAGATCTTCAAAATCTCTTACCCCTCTCTATGTTCTCTGCTCATCTTGTATTAAGTTAAAATCACCCTGCTGTAATGCTGGTAGCCCCAACAGCAGAACACTGCATGCAATTCTGGTTGGAGAAGGTACGGCCAGATAGTACAAACAGTCTCAGGGTTAAAGATAGGGTCTCAACTAAAGCCCTTTCTGTTAGGCACTATATATATAGTTCCGATGCAACACAGTAAAAAGCTGAGATTTGAAGTGCAGAAATCTCTGTAAAGCAGCAGGTGCTCCAGTAGTGGAGGAGGTGCCAACTGCAGCTGTGTGGTCCCATAAGTCACAGTGCAAAAACATCTGTAAAGGCCATCACACACAGTAAAACAGAACAGGAATGGAGCAATGAGAAAAACTTCAGTGGGATTCTAGATCTCAGCACAGACCACTTCTGGCCCTACCGACAGGGCTCCAGGTTAATCCAATTCAACAAAAAAACCTTTGAGATACAGCCTTACATACAGGTACCAAACAAAAGTCACCAACCTCTTCCTCCTCCTGTCCTCACCTGACCTCACCAAGCTCCTCTAGCAGCAGCACACCTTTCTTTCAGTTAGGTCAACCTAACTGTACAGCTCAACACATGGCTATGCTACAACCAACACAACTACTGAAACCAAGAAAGAAAAACGTGCATCATCAACAATGAAGAACTTTGAGGTGGCACTTCTGTCCTTCAGACAGAACCTAATTTCTGGAAAACCTGCCACCCAGCAGAGGAAAACTCAGCAATAGGAAGAAAGAGAGCTTAGCTTCAGTTTTTCTTTCCCCCTCCTTTTTCCCAGTATCCACGTAAGGGAAGAAAATGGCAATACCAACTAACTGCTAGCACTCACACGGTGTGCATTCACCAAGAAGGGCTCAAGGGTACTCCAGCTGGTCTTTCTCCACAGTGTGAAGCCCTACTACTGTCAAAAAAAAAACCCCTGAACTCCTGACTGCTTCCAGGCCTAGAAAGCTAGAAGCACTGGCCCAAAAAAAGCAGCATTATCTCTTCCTCTGCCAGATATAAGCTGCATTATGATTTCTGCTATGTTGTGGAAACCACCACCCATATATGAAAACAGATTTGTCCCACCTGCAGCATTCCTCTCTGTAACTGTAAGCAGAGCGACTCCAGTTTTCCCTACCCATCCCACTGGCGACCCCGTGCCACTGCACCCTGTCACATACTGTGCAGGCCACCGGAGCATCCTCGACAGTGAGCTACCAAGATCTCAGTCTATGGGGAAACTGCTCTTTCATATGAATGGATCATTTTTTGTTGCTTGTCAGATAATTTATATGCAGATGTTCTCTTGCAAAAGAATTAGCAAGTGTTGCCAAGGAAAGCCACAGCCATCTGAGACCAATTTACAGAAACAGATGAGCTCTACAGTAAGTACACCAATGCTACCCAGAGCTTTGAAAATCAAAAACAATGACCTCCAACTAAAATCTATTTGCTGGGAAACTAAGGAAGGAGAGTTAGTCAAGGTAACATTTCCACCTTGTCTTACTATATCTATTATCTACTATATTTTGAAGAAGCTTTTGCTTTCTCAGACACTGTGCTTCACTCTTCTCCCTATCGAGAATGGCAGCCACCATGTCTGCAAGTAAGAGGTGTATTACTGTGCTCACTAGCACTAAAGCAGCTGACAATGTTCTAATGGTGGTAGATGTAGCAAGGAGAAGCTATTGCCTAAAATGTGAAAGTGTTCCTGTTAATTAACATTCTAATAAATAGTATGACAAAAAAAAAAAAATCTAGATTTAGCCACGTAGGTGCACAAGAGACATGTTCAACAGAAAATGAACAATATGGAGTTTTCCAACACAAAAAGTTCCCATGGAAAGTTATTGGACTACAGTGGCTCATTGTGTATTGAAAAAATGTTCCAAGTTTAGAAAAGCTGGAGGAGAGTAACCAGCTTAGCACTTCACATTAAGAAACAGCTAACCCAAGGAAGAGGCCTCTGACTGTCCCACCCCTGCCTCCACAAGTGACGCCTGGGGACAGGACCCGTATGCTGGGACAAAAACAGTTGCATGCTCACAGAGGATCCGCTCACCAGACTGTAAGGACCACAAAGTGGCTCAAATGTTGCATTCACTTCTAGACCCCTTCTGAAAGGCAAAGGCTGGATATAGAGGTCAGCATACATGTGAGTGGGCGGGCTCCAAAACAGGAATGGTATCTGCAGATTGCTGTCATTTTAGCTAATGAGTCATAATGTTATTTTCCAGACACTGTATTTTGTTACCCGTGCATGCTGAAACAAATTAACAAGGCATATTTGGCTCAGGTACCCACCCTTTGGTGGGTTTTCCTTCAGCTCAAGTGAAATCTCACTGAACCACATTCAAGGGGTTGCACCAGGGATGGGTGTTCAGGAGATGGCAGTGGGAACCAAGGCAGCATTCACTGCATCAACAGCCTGATAATTGCTTTCTCCCACTGCACTGCTCCGTTAAATGCATTTAAATGGCATTTCCTATTGGCTCCCACCAGCATGACAGAGATTAGAAGGAAGATCAGTCCTCAGAAAGGAAAACCAAAGTCAAGTTCTGACATTGCTATTTGAAGCTAACTGTATTTTTTAACCTTTAATTTAAACAACTACTTCTCAAAAGTGTAGTATGTATCCACTGGCATGCTCATACCTGTGTGCATTTTTCAAAGCATGTGTATGACTGGAGATGAGAAAGATTTACTGACATTGAGACATAACTTTTAATACAAGTAGGAAATGCAGTTCTTTATTGCCCATCTGTTGGGATAAACACCAATAGCAATTATTTTTTATTACTGACTAATAAGGAGTACACCTGTAGTAATGGTTAGCTATAAACACATTTATCCCTATTAGTCAGAGGAAGGAACTGCAAACTAGCCAATTAGCTTGTCTGAAGCAAAATGAGACACAACACTGAAGTCCCTCTTTTAAGTCCATTCAGTCCATTTTATGGACTTATTTTCCGCTCTCCTCAACCCTTTACCAAGCCCAGAGCTTCTAACAGCAGGCAGCAGGTCAGCTCATCTGCAAGGTCCCTGCAAGGACTGCTGTGCTACATGCGGCAGCCTTACCACCAAGGACTTCTCATGCTTCGTTTCATGCATCCCAAAAGCCAGCCAGGGGTGGCTGCAAGTGTGTGGAAAACAGAAGAGTATGGAGAATGGTGTATAAAACGACCTTTAGAGAAAAAAGGATCACAGTGATAAACCTTTAAAACTGGTTTATTTTTAGTCTCTGCCTGAAAAGCAATGGGGTAGGCACTCATCTTTTCTTTTCAAAAAGACAAGCACACTTACATCTCTTCTCCCACAAATGAGCAGCATGGGTAACAGCTGAAAAATGAGTTTGCACTGACCTTTACTCACCTTGCTCTCAGGTAAATGGTTTGTTAAGAAAGAAGCTGTATTCAAAACAGGTTTCCCAGCCAGAGATGAGAGAGGACCCTGGCAATACTTGCACGTTGCCCTGCTTCCCGTACATTCAGCTAAATGCAGACATGTGCCTTTCAGCTACACACCGTATGCTCCTCTCATTGTCAATCTAGACAATTAAGTCTAAGAAGCATTTTATTTTACACTGAAACAGAAATCTGAAGTAGGTCAGATTAGGTTTCCAAGTCCTTTTGACTGAGAAAGGATCTCAGACATCTGCATCTAAGCTTGTCTCTTTAGACTGGAGATTCAAAAGCCCTCCCAGGATCTACTTCAGTTTGCTTGCAATTATTTTTATATTCTCGGGCTTTAATGAATCTTTATATTGCCTACCTTACTTTAAAAAGATGAGGTAAGCCCTAAATATCACCTGTAAGAGTGATGAAGAAATGACATGCTACAGATATCACCCTAAATCCTTTTTCTGATCCCAACTGCAACAAAGAGCTGAAACTGGAAAAAACATCATTTTTCACAGCTGCAGGCTCTTCCTAAAAATTACCAAATACAAGTAAATCAGCAGAAGCCACTTGAAACAAAAGAAGCCAATCAGTGAAAGCCAAATGAAGCTATTTAGAAAGTTGTTTGAGTAGACAACTCAAGCTCTGCCAAATAAGGAGGATCCTTGTGCCTCCCTTTGGTGACCAAAAAGCAGAGTTTGAACTACAGTGGCTGTCCAATTACAGGGGCAGATGCTCCTCCTTAGCTGACTGTTTTGGCCTTCCATGTCCAACCCTATAGATGATGCTTGCTGCTTTTTCACTTAGTGTGTGCACACACACATATGGAGTCATCAAATGCTCGTTTCAATGCAAACGTGGCATCAGTCACATCTCAGATGTCCTCTGGATACTAAGACAGCACACATCCTCCATTGTTTCATACCGATTCTTGTACAGGACTTCAGAATATGGGATAGCTGTGTTGTTATGAAGGCCAGGCTGCCAACTCCTGCAATTAAAATCTTGTCTAACAGTTGTTTTCTGCCTGAAATAGAGCAACATCCTGATATTCTTCTAGTATCAGTTTTCTCTCCCGAGACAACTAAAGTAACTGACAATTTAGTGTTTAAGCACAGGCAGACTTTGCCACAAGCAGCTTGTTCTGCAGGAACGCAGGGCTGAGAAGGAACCTGTAAATCCAGTGCACTCCTCCACCATCACCTATTAACACAGACATAAGCATTTCCCAGCTTGCACATACCTGAACTGATAATCTGAGTGAAGCAGTACAGTGTTTCAAGACTGTAATCATCAGTAATGATGATAATTATCAGTAGTTATGGATCTTTCCCAATGAACCAGAGTTCTAACAATTCTTTTCATTAAGTTCTCTGCTGTCTCTACTGAATTTTCACTATCCAATTTAATTGTGAGTGCTATGGATTGACATGGTGTACTTGTTACAATTAAGTGAATTGCTGACGTGAGTCTTTTGTCAACTGAGCTCTATCCCAGTATTGCCCTGTCAAGCAAACTAAATATTTACACTCAATTCATTCAACCTTTTGCGACAATACCTACACTATTTTTAACTAACCAACTAAACAGAAGTAAATTTTACATGTTTACCTCTGAGAGTTGTACCAACAGTGGTTCAAAGGTGGTATGACAAATCAGTGGCTTTAATGTACAATGGTGAGCAGCGCGACTTTGTTTTTCTTTTCTAAGGGGTCCTGTTTGGGTTATGTATTTGAGAGTTTGTACTGCAGATTGTGACAATTATCCTGTCGCTCAGGGTTTGGTCCCAGAATGACTAAAGCTGGCCTTTACACTCACTCATCCATACCCAGACAGACCCTACTATGCTTAGCATTTGACACAGAGGTATGGCAATGCACAGGATCTCACCCCATACACTTCCAATCTGTCAGTCTAAGTACTTTACTGCCTAGAAAGTCTCATGCCTCTTCCAGTCTACTAATTCAATTTAACTCTTCTACAAAATTCTGGCAGGGCTGAATCATCTCATGTTTATTTACAGTTCACCGATTTCTCTTTTTAGGGAACATTTGCTTGTCCTTTTCTGCAGTTGCTGCCTTGGTGGTCTTCCCCTTAACAACAAAATCATCCTCCTGTGGTCTTATACAACGTATGAAAGCTGAAAAAAAAAAGTCTGAGTAAAATATATTCTACATTTCAGATTACCAAGTGGTATTCTTCAAAGCACAACCATACGGTCTGTCCAAAGTCAAAAATTATGGGAGGAATATAAACTTTTACATTTTCAGGAGGCTATCTTCATTCCCACTACTGTTTTTATATTATAAGCATTTATAGTAGCTCACTGTTTCTAAATTTCTAGTTTTGGCCAAGACCAGTTTCATAAAAGTTTATGGCAAATTCACTTTTCAGCCCAGGTGTAATTTTATTTCAGTTCTCTAGAAGAACATAGCAGCAGACATTGCTTAGCTGCAGTTCTCCCTCCCTCTCTTCTGATGCCTCTCACAAGAGCAGCTCTGGACGCAGGACCATTATACTCATTACACTTCTGCTGTGACTCAACATCGACAAGCCATCATGCCTTGCTTTGCTCCCCCACACTGATGAGTCCCAAGATATTAGCTGTTCATGCCACAGGTCAGCCTTCGTCCCAAGAGGCTAATAAGAAAAGTTAACTCTGCTTCAACAGCCCGAGCAGGCCCAGTTTATCCACACTCAACCAAAGAGTCTCTGTTCTGAAGAATTGTGACTCAACCTCCCCCCCCAGCTCCAGTGCCAACACGAAGCTCAAGGAACTTTGCTGTGCACCGGGAAATGTTTTCAGCAGCAAGAAAAGAAAGCGACTTCCATCCAGCGTATTGGTTCCACCACAGCTCCGCAGCAAACACCCCTACCCACGGCTACAATCATTGCTACAACACTTTGCCAAGTGATGGGGAGGATGGGGGAGAGGCAAGGGCAGACCTGTGTAACAGTGAATCCACAAGCCGCACTCTTGCACCTTCTCTAGCCCGAGCCCAAATCCTCACTCAGCAGCAGTAAACAGGAAGCCACCGCTGAACTCCATGACACGCATGCACACCCCAAGCAACCTCCTAAATGTCTTCTTCCTGCAAATACAGCTGTCAACATCTGTAGAGAAGAGAATATCCGTATCTGTAAAGAAGGGACTCGGGACTTCACCTTACTGGTCATCAGAGCTCCAGGAGCTGAACATGCTGCTGTCCTGGGAAGGGTTGCACTCTAAGGATTAGGTAAATTGTAAGCAGGGTTTTACAACAGAAAAGCTGTGACTTGTATGTTCATTGTGGCTAAAACCTAGGAATATTTTTTAATACATTAGATCATGTCCCTTAGGAAACAGGCTTCCACCCAGTGAGGTAGAAAAGCACCTCTAGGTATTACCAAGCTACCCATCACCACCCCTCCTCACTGCTTCAACTGTGCCCTGGCTGACCTAGTTGTAAGGTCCGGCCTCGATGCCAATTTTTGTGTGTAGGTCTAGATGTGATGCTGTGAATACTGGACTGCAGTACTTCTGGAAGCATCAAGAACAACAACAATTTTGCTAAGGCTCAAAAATCTCGGAAAAGGCAGAACTGAAGACAGCATTCCAAATCAATATAGTAAGCTGTTGCCATGAAAAGTGACTTTAAGACCTTACTAGAGCTTTTAACTACCTTTCCTGTGAAGAGCTTAGTACAGTAAGTGTGAGTAAGCACATATTAAAAATAGCTAAGCAGGGACACTGTTGTTCAATCGCTTTTAGCACTGACTCAAATGTGTATGACTCAACCCAAGTACCTCCTGCTGTATCTACTTTCCCAGAGCCGGCTGTAACATCTCTCGCTTTACATACTGGACAACACCACTGCCATTCTCAGGACCTCCAGGACAGAGGGGTCCTGTGTGTCAATATTCGCCACTGAAGTGTCATCAGAATTTTCTACACATTCTTTCAACCTTCAATGATCATTTCTAAGTAAATGATTCACAGGATCACACTACAAAAGGACTGAAAGCCAACATTAAAAAGGACTAGAAATTAAGGAGTTGTCATGTTTAAATCACTTTCAAAATGTTTGACGGGCAATTACAAAGCATCTCGCTTCAAAAAATACTTTCTTACCCTCTTCCCCTCCCAGCTGCAGCCACGCTGAGTTACTGAGTTGCTCTCTAACAAAATCATCCTCCTAAAAATCTTCAAGTTGTGTAGACAGGCTTTCTGAACACAATATCTCTGCCATTCTTTGTTCAAACCACCCCAAAAAAATCAGAGAAAAACCCTTCTAAGACAAGTCACAGGCTTATTTACTGGAGTTCACAGGAACTAGCGGTCACATATAGGGAGTTTCCCCACAGTTCAGTTCGTCACTATTTTACTTCTACTGTACATTCTCAATCAAAACATCAGAGGAGAATGAAAAAGCCATTACAAAACCTTCATAATAGATGTACAATTTAATTGAGACTAACCAAGTTAATCAGATATCAATTACAATTGTTTAATACTACATATACACTATAGGTGGCAATATGTGATCCTGTATATTTTATACACATAAGTAGTCCTTCATAAATATTTATGTACTTAAAAATCATATATATCAAAATCTTTGCAAGATTTGTAGTAATATTCCCTGACCCAAATAACTTAATTTTGACATTCATGCCTTAAAAGAGAGCATAAAGAAAATGGCAAAGGGAAGAAGAGAGAGAGGCCAGTGGTAGCAAAGTAACATGGTTTAGTTAATCAGCATATATATCCATCACAAGTTACATGAAGTTTTTATTACATCTTCATGTCTCACCGACAAAATAACAATGTTACATTTCTATGGAGTTGAGTGGCTTTTTTGCAACATCAGGGAAAAGAAAAAGCAGGCAGAGAATCACTAACCTGAAACCTTTAAGAAAAATATTTGACATTTTAGAGAAGTCCCAAGTTGTTGAGTGCTGTATCTGCGCTACTTTATTAAGTACCTTATGCATGAACTATTCATAGTAACATTTTCTCTATATTATGTTGTGCCAGCCTTAAAAATTATCACTTTTTGCTCCTCTCTGCCAGGAAAAGCATAAGTGACTAGTTTGGGGGGGTGTTTTCAGCATAACTTAGAAGAAAGACAAACGTTATGCCCAGACTGACCTATTTGCTTAACTATCAAACAGCATTTGCCTGCTTCCAAAACTAACAAAAACTAGCAGCAATAAAGTCCGAGCTCAAACTGTTGAGTCAGAAAAACAGGAACTCTGCTCTAGAATTGGGGTTTCGTTATTTCCCCTTTTGAACTTGATACCAGAGCTAACAATATATTTTGTGTCTAAGAGACCATGAGACACAAAATCTTCTGAATTTAGCGGGGAGGGTAAACTTAAAATCAATTCTTTGCCACAAAGACTCAGTTCTAACTTCAACTAAACAGAGAGAGTAGCTTCACACACCATGTACTCCTTTTCATACTTCTACGAATGAGAAAATGCTTAAGAATGAATACAGCTGAAAGGAAGGGCTACCAGAGAGGTCCTCCCATGAAAACCCCACCACCAGGAAATTAGGAAAGACTGAGGGGAAAAAAAGAAGAGAAGGAGAGAGGCAAGTCTGAGGAATTTTAAATCACACCTCTCCCCTGTTTATATACTGTGATGAAATTTGATGTTTTACAATTACAATTCTAAAGCCTGGATTTCAAAACTAAAAACTATGGAGAAAATGAACTTTTAAAAACCAGCTGGGCATTTCATGCTTTGCTCCAGGTCTGCAGCCAGACAGTCTCCAAATACCGCAGTGCAGCTATTCTGGGCAAAAAATATTTAACTGTAGTGGGCAATACTCCTACAGACAATGCTTTTTTTTTTTAGAAAAAAAGAAAAGCTTTGGGGAGCAAATCTGTTAAAGCACATGCAGTTCTGTAGAAGACAATGAAAAATAAAACCAGAAGGTGCACCGTGTGTACACTAACTGCCAAGTATGCAGCCTGTTATCTCAGCAGTCTAAGATGGCTACTTAAGCCTTAGCTCTAAATACTCTTAACCATAAAAGTACTTCCTTTTTTCTGTCCTTAAAAGCAACTTAGAAGTTTAATTGCAAGTTAACATGCAGGAATCTTAACAACAAAAACCTCTTTCAAATTCATTATGTTGTTGGTTTATCCTAACATACAAATAACCCCAGTCAAACTGTTCAGCCTCTACAAAAACTAGCAATACCACATCAGGCATTCCTTATCATTTACAGAAGCCCTGTGGATTTTAGGGAGACCAGAAGCTTCACTCCAAACCACTGCCGCGAGTCACTATAATTGCCAGAAGGCTGTTACCATGAAAAACCGACTCAAACTTAAAATGCATCAACACAAGAAAGAATCATAATGCTTGACTAGTTTCAGAATTTAGTTAAAGACCAGTCAAAAAACTATTGATATCTAACCTATCACACTGTTCTAAAATCTGGAAAGTTTTCTTTAAAAGGGAAGGAGTAGTTTAGTAAACATTAAACAAATATTAGTTACATTAAGCAGACTCTGTATGGAAAGGTTAACTAGAGACTTCACAGAAAACTCAAAGAAATTAGTTAAAAACTTTTTTTTTAAAGAAAAAATTATCTGCAATTCTTGTAATAACTTGGAATATATCACCCCTCCAGCAGTTTTCTTAAGCAAACTAAGAATTATCCTAAGAACTTCACAAATAGGATATACCCAATTTTTTAACAACTGACCAAAATCTTCCCGTGTCTTACAACCCAGAAATCTGGCCATAACCCAGCTGTGTTTCTGTCTTGGTGTTTACTTATATACTGCGAAGTAAAATGGGTTCATTTTCTCAGATGAATAAATGCACATAAATTGTACTTAACCAGAAATTACAAAGCCAACATTTCTTTTTACATGACTTCTGTGCATATGCTGCAGTGGCTATCTTTAATCTGCAAGGTTACTTGCAGTTAAAAACACTCTACTGAACTTCTCTTTACCATTCTAGACACAGTCTTTCTATGCAAATAGGAAAAAAAGTTATTTCTCCCATTCTCAAGGGGAAATAAACTCAAAAAACCCCAGCGCACTGTCGGTCTACAGACATTTAAGACGCCAGCAATGCAGAACTTGTCACTTCCATGGCTGTGCATCACGATGACTAACAACACAACACCCCACCCAGTGAACGTCACCTTTCTATCTCCCCGAACACTGTGCTGGAGGCTCCTAGCACCATTTCTTGAATGTCCCAAGGATTACACAGATCACACTCAAACCCAGCCGACAATCTAAGAGCAGTACACCATCCTCACAGGCTTCTGAGGCATGAAGAGTGGGGGGGAAGAGGGGATTACTGTGCTCCCCACAATTTCTTCTTTCCACTCCAAAATGCATCTCATACCAGCATTCAGGATGGGAGATCACCTTTGGAAATATATTAGTTTCTGCTCTGGCAGGATCTTCACCCACATGGAACAAGTATGTTCACACCGTGCCCATTCCACTCCGCGCTGCTCCGCTCCTCTCAAACCACATGCTCTTGAGCAGAAAAAGAGGTTCTCGATAATGCTTATCAAAAGGGCTCACGCACAATTTTATTTTTATACAAATGCATGAAAGCTACAGTTCTGAGAACCTCAAATTTCTCGTTTTCTGTTTTCTTATGAAGCCACTGGAAAGCTGACTCTCAGCATCCATTAGCTCCTGCCACTAGTTTTGGCTGGAATAGAGTTAATTTTCTTCACAGCAGCTAGTATGGGGCTGTGGTTTGGATTTGCGCAGAGAATAACGTTGATAACATGCTGACATTTTAGTTACTGCTGAACAGTGCTTGCACAGTGTCAAGGCCTTTTCTGCTTCTCACCCCACCCCACCACCAAGCAGGCTGGGGGTGCACAAGAAGTTGGGAGGGGACACAGCCACAACAGCCAACCCTATCTGACCAAAGGGATATTCCATACCATACACCATCATGCTCAGCATATAAAGCTGGGGGAATAAGAAGGAAGGGGGGACAATCAGAGTTACCACATTTTGTCTTCCTAAGTAACCGTTGTGCGTGATGAAGCCCTAGTTTCCTGGCTGAACACCTTCCTGCTGATGGGAAGTAGCAAATGAATTTCTTATTTTGCTTTGCTTGCGTGTGTGACGTTTGCTTTACTGATTAAAGTGTCTTTATCTCAACCCACAAGTTTTCTCACTTTTACCTTTCCGATTCTCTCCCCCATCCCACCGGGCAGGAACGAGCGAGCAGCTGTGTGGTGCTTAGTTGCTGGCTGGGGTTAAACCACAACAGTCCTTTTTGGCACCCAATGTGGGACTCCAAGGGTTTGAGATAACGTGGAATGTGCTACATAGAATTTAGAGCTGTTNTGGAGCAGGTTTACTTCTGAATGGACCGTGGCTGTGGGTAAGGCCACAGCGAAGCAGGTATGAAAGCATTGTGGCCCATGAAGAAGGCCACGTTGGAACATGTTGTTGTTTAACCCCAGCCAGCAACTAAGCACCACACAGCCGCTCGCTCACCCTCTCCCCACCACCCCACAGCGGGATGGGGGAGAGAAGCGGTGGGGGGAAGTAAAACCCATGGGCTGAGATAAAGGCAGTTTAATAGGATAGCAGAGAAAGAGTAAATAATAATAATGATAAAAGAATATACAGAACAAGTGATGCACAATGCAATCGCTCACCACCCACTGACCGATGCCCAGCCCGTCCCCGAGCAGCGATCGCTGCCCCCTGGCCAACTCCCCCAGTTTCTATACTGAGCGTGACGCCATATGGTATGGAATAGCCCTGTGGCCAGTTCGGGTCAGCTGGCCGGGCTGTGCCCCCTCCCGGCTTCTTGTGCACCTGGCAAAGCATGGGAAGCTGAAAAGTCCTTGACTAGTATAAATGCCACTTAGCAACAACTAAAAAGCATGACATAAATGGTTTGGAATAAATCACTGTGAGGAGCATTCAATTCCTAACATCTGCAAAGAGAGATAAATCTGCGTGCCATTATTTCCCTACCATTCATAACAAGGAAGCCAAAGTACACTTAGAGATTGAAGAAAGATTTAGAAAAACTGTTCTATTTTTTCTTTGATAATAGAAGACTTGTTTTAAACATCAGAAATACTAGACAACTTTTTCTTTTTTATCAATAAATTCTGAGAGCTAATGGATTGTGACCAGAAGTCACTGAAATCAGGGCAAAGAACTTAATTTAGGCTGCTTTAAACTTTGTTTTCACTAGTTATCATCACCTACTACTATTTTTCAGACTCCTGAAAAATACTTTTTGACAAAAACTTTGGAAGAGCTGCCCTGCCATTTTAGCTAGGAATGATGAAAGCTTAATTGAGAATTACAGAAGTCAAACCCATCATTTTTAAATCTTGTAGATTCTCTTCTGTTTATTGTAACAAGAAAGCAAACAGATGTGGCAAGGGAAACAGAATAAGCATACCAGATACTCCAATAATGAGCCATTCCTTACTAGTTACTATCATTTACTTGTTTTTTTAGAGGACTGAAACACAGAAATTTAATCTGGCAATAAAGCCAACTGCAGAATTCAATTAAAAATGGATGTATCGAGGTGTTCATTTTATTAAACCACAACTTCCATGTCACAGAATGGCTGAGGTGGGAAGGGACCTCTTGATATCGCCTGCTCCAGGCCCTGCTGAGGCAGGGGCAGCTGGAGCAGGCTGCCCAGGATGTCCCCAGTTGGGTTGTTAATCTCTCCGCAGACAGAGACTCTACAACACTTCTGGGTAGCCTGGTCCAGTGTTTGACCACCCTCACAGTACTGAAGTGCCCTTTAATCATGAAAGAACTGTTTGGTGTACAAATTAAAAGTGTTACTTGTTTTCTTAAGCATCAGATGACATTTTGCCTTATAAAAAAACCAAACTGGGATCAAATAATGGTTTTTCTTTGCCTAAATCCAGTGCCTTCGACTTGGAACAAGACCAGAGCTATAAAATTATTTTATGAAAAAGAAAAGGTCACAGAATTATTGAAAAATTAATTGGACCGAGCCCCTCCCCCCCTTACATTACTCATACTCACACATGAAAAAATACACTAGTTAATTTTTTAAGGTCACGGCTTCTGGAAATGAACAAGCTCAAATGCAAATCAAACCAGGAAGATATACCTCAGCTGTAAACTAAGAAAACTTGATGCAGGACTCAGTATGCAAAATCAAGACAGAACTCTACACCAGCATTTCCAAGTCATCAGTTTATTGCAGAATGCTTACTACTGAAGAACACCCATCACACAGGCTTCTCCACATTATTTGACTTCTCACATCAAACTCCCAATAAGGTACCTTCTCCTCCTGCTTCTTTAAAAGACATTTTATAGTTCATCCCTAATTATGGATGAGACCGAGACAGATGTGGGAAAGGGAATTACCCCATTTTAGCACATTTTATAATGGGATGTTCATGGAGTAGACTGCTTGCTGCTCTACAGAACTATGCCATCTTACCTACCCTTAAGAAGAGTTTGATTCTAAAGTCCTGAAAAATTAATCTCTATTAACATAGAGATATAACAGATTAAGCTTCTTTTTAAGCCTTTGGTTGGGGATCAGCAAATTATATATTGCTTATAGGCTGTGCCCTCTCTATGAATACACACCATGAGATGCCCCACTAAAACCAGTAGAATAGCTCTGTAGGACCAGAAGTGTGTGTTTGGTTACGCGATTAGGATCATTATGTCAGTCTTGCCTGCTAATTAAACTACTCTCAACTTTCCCTGTCTCTTAAACTGAGTAACAATAGGTTTTGAAAAAACGAGCACCTTGAAATGGTCTGGGAAAGCTGCTAATCTCCACTGCTTTTTAAAACTGCTAAACCATATCTAAGAAAGAAAATTTTCTTTTAAAGCATAACTCAGTTATTAGGGACATACCCTAAAACATTTCTAAAATTACTTTGGCTGTGAGCAGATGTACATGCTTTGTACAGGCAACAGAGCCCAATGAAGATGATGCTATTTTACTGGTGGTTACTAGTCTTTGCTGGCAAAAAAAAGGAAGTGTACATGGCTCAGCTGTGGACAGGGGGGCAGTACCTTCCAACAGAAAGGGACCAGTAAACACCCAGGTCATGGTACATCTCAAGTGGCAGTGTGCATATATGCAAGGTGCCTTGGCCTTGAATGAAGAACTAGCACTGATTAAATTGTTTTAAAATGCGAGTCGAAATGTGAGGTAAATCTTATTTCCAGCTGGAGCCATGCAAAAAAGTTGCAGCTCTAACAAAACCCTTTGCCAGCTTCAGCAAAATTAGCATGAGGAGACAGGAGTTTGCATCTCAGCTGTATTTTAAAGGTTGAACTCACCACAAAGCTTGGGTCAAATCAAGTTCTTTATGTAACTACTCAACTTCACTGATATGCACTGATGTGCCTGTGCGAAACTGAACCTGTGCGGAACTCTAAAGACAAACAGGAGTTAGCAATGTATACGTATACAAACAAGCACAGTAGTTTACATTAGGTACTAATTAAACTTCATCAGGCAGTTAAGTAACAAAGTTATAATGGATTGAAAAAGTCCCAAGGAATTTGTTCACCAGAGAAATCATGAAACAATCTCAAGGCACGCAATGCGGTTGTGCCAGCATAGCAGAGGTGAAGGTAATGCATGATCCAGATTTCTCTCCCTAAAGAGGCAGAGTCCTGCCGTAGATTTATAGGTTGGCAGATCCTGCCCTTGTTACATAAAATTAATTCTCCAAGTATACAGAGCAAGAGGGTGGTTCTACATAAATGCTTCTCTGCATGCTAAATGACGCACAAAGCATATCAACAGGTATATGCTCTTGTGCAAATCAGCTCTAGAAAAAAGCATTCTGTGTACGCCGGGCTATATGAAGAAGTTTAAACTGCTTCTACTTAAAAGCATACTGGTGTTTCTTAGGCAGGATTTTCACAACACAGTGTCCAAGTTCGCACATCCCTGCAGAAGGCAGGGGAGGGAGCTGATAAGAAGTCTTCTGAGCTGGAAGAGGGATCAATCAGAGCACTGTAGTTGCTCAACCGAAGGAGTGACATGCCACAACAGGAGTGCCTCAAGACAGTGCTGCTGTGATCTGCAACATGAAACCATGGCCTCACTAATACCCTGGCAGCACTGCTTACCTCCTCCCTCTGCACACACACTGTAAGCCAAGAAAAATGTGGGCTCATTTTTCACTTAATTCACAGCAAACTTGTAAGAACACGGTATGATTGAACCTGGAGATACCACACACTTCTACCGCAAGGTAAACTTTCAGTCAACACCAACAAAGGGCAAACAGTTAATCTGTACACAGCCAAGCTAACATGACTGGCATCTTGGGGTTTAGTTGTTTAAGGCGGTGCTGGCATATACTGAGTATTCAAGATATAAAAGGTGCCTTTTTTTAAGCAAAGTGAGCCCTCTGTTTGCTGATGTATCTTGCTTATAGAGATGTAACTTGGCTGTGTTGTAAGTCACATGTACAGGAAGCTGAAAGGACTGTAAAACCCACAGGACATTTTTTTTTTTAACTTGGTAGAAGATAAGTGTTGTTCTTTTGTAAAAATGAAGCTCTTTAAGTCAGCTATCCCTATGTGTCCTTTCACTTACCACCTGTGGCTTTGACAGTAAAATCAAACCCATGGTCTCCAGTATTAATTAATTCCACAATTTATAAGAAAGGTGTTCATAGCCTTTATAGTACTGCTAAAATAAGTGTTGTTATAAAAAAAAACTAACACACACACGCTGATTTTTTTCCAGATGATGCTGGTGGTAAAACAAAGGCTTCTGGGTGAGAATCCCAGTTGGCAATGCTTGTGCTAGCAACTTGCATCTTTGTACAACACGTTCATCAGGCTTATGAGGGCTTGTCCTGTACCATCAATAAACACAACCTCCATGTTTCCTTCATGAGGGCAATGATACAGCAGCATGGACACACGTAGAAGTTTTCTTGGAAATGAACACTTACAACCCTTCAAAAAAAAGGGGGATCGGACAGGCTCCTTTTCTCTGACTATATCAGCACTTTCCAGAATCTGGATGAACTCTTGACTATTCCCTGTCTTTAGGGGACAGGGTTACTAAGAGACTTTCAGTCAAATAAAACGCATTTAAACCATACTCTGCCCAAGCCAGGCACTGACATTTCTAATAGAAAAACAGTTAAGAAAAGTCACAAGGTTATAACACCATTTCAGAAGAACATGGTGTCCATTACGGCCTGTAGACTACTCAAATAGACTTCAATTTCTAAACAGTGGAAGGCAGCAACTCCCGAGTTTTGGAATTGCAGCTGTTAAACAAGGAGGCCAAATGCACCTTTCTCTTCCTTCAGCTTAAGACCAAGAAAGAAGGGTAGGAGATTCAAATAAGGAAAATAATACAGTTTAATACAAATGCAACACAAATCAGTAGCAGGAAAAAACAAAAAGGCAGACAGTGAATTTTTTAATCTTTTGTTTTCAGAGCAGAGGATAACTCCCATAGAACAGAGTGCTCCAGCACAGGTCAGAGAGCTGTAAAGGGTGACAACAGAGGCTGACACATACAGCTCAGGCTCGCTGATTTAACTGTCTGGTTCCTTTTGAACTTTTAAACTCTCTAAATAGTTGGGCTCTGGCAATTTCAAAATTATTAGCATCTGTTTTGCCATACTTTGAGGAAAAGTGAAATACCAAAGTGTTCAGGAAGTGAAAGGTTATTTCTTGTGCATCTTCAGTAAACACGAAAGACACTGAGTGTACAACAAAACCATATGAAGTGAACTGCAAATGCCAGCTTATAGTTGTTCTTGATCGAAAACCTCAGAACTGAGGGTGGCCACATTTTCTTTCCATGCAGGCCACCAGTTTGAGTTAAGATGTGAGAGCTTGACATCCTAGGAACAAAAAAACCCAACCCATGCGAAATAGCAGATTTAAATATAAAAGACTGAGCCTAATGCACCACTTAAGCTAGATGGTACCTTTCATACTTCCCCCCCCCCTTAAACGTCTAATGCCCTACAAACTAATATAGCTTTATTTAAAAAAGAAAAAAAATAACAAACAAAAAACCTGCTTTGAATTTGTTATTATACTCAGATAAAATCCAGAGGAGTGCAACGACAGGTATTTATAGATGGCACGCAACAGGAAGTTATGTAGACTGTACAAGTGCCAATGCTTTTAAGGTTTGTTTTGTTTAATGTATCTCTTTGTGCTGCTAGTGTCTCAAAATGAGTGTAGTCAAAATGAGTTAGTTCTGCCAAATTAATTTCCTGAAGAACTAAGTCCACATACAAATTTCTTGCAAGTTTTCCCTCTCCTCCCTCACTCCCCTGTCCAAGTCACAGATCTAGCACGGTCTGCTTAATTTTCCTTATCTAGAAAATTAGAAGGCTTAGATCTGTCCTTCCTCCTGTAGCAAGAGGTGTAAGGATTTTTTCCAGAACTGCTGTCTCCAGCACAGTCCTAAGCACAGTAGCTCTCACAGCAGATCTAGGTACAACCTCCCAGGCTGAACAAGAATTTTTTTCCTGTTCAAAATAGCATGAGTCAATATTACCTCAATCTCAACTTCCAGACAGTAAAACTAGATACTTTAAAAGATCTGAAGTGGAAGACCCACAAAGTTATGTGACAGAATATGCCACAAATTGAAGGGTAATTATTAAGAGTGCCAGTAATAAAATGTTCAATACCCTGCTAAATTCCAACTGGGCCACCTGATGGGCAATCCAGACTCTGCTCAGTCTTTGAATAGCTGGAAATGGCAGGAAACAGAACACTCAAGGAACAGTTTAAACAGCACTTGGTGTCCAAAATTGCTAAAAACTTGCACTATATTCATGTATTCGTGCCTCAACAAGCCAGGGCCCCTCTCAGACCCACTCTGCAAACAAGGGAGATTGCGTATCACAGTCTGAGGAATGTGCAAGTTTTCATTTAGGAGTTGTCTCCTGTTAGTATGAATAGGAGTTGTCACTTAGATTTTGTGTTCAAAGGGAATTAAGCCTTTGGGTACTGGGGAGGGAACGCACCATTTCCAGGAGAGAGTGGAGGAGAAACGTGTTGAAGGAATAAACAGGTGGTTTAGCCAAAGTCAGGCACTGACAAGTGACATAGCCGAGATTAAAACACCCCAAGGCTTCCAAACCCATCAAATGCTGCACTATATCCTTATCCACCTGCAGACTGACTCCCTATCTTTGCAAACCCTCCTGTCTGCTCCTCTAGTACACACACAGGCAACCGAACTTTTGGCTCATAGTAAATTCTTCATGCTTCAAAAGTCAGAGAATATAGCATTAATTACTGAATTTATGCAATTTATTAGCAGACCCTCCCTTATGTAGCAGACCAGCTTCAAAGGAGTAGAAGTCCAAAACACTTCGCAGAGGAAAGCTACCAGATACGTGCATTTACGATGGATGAGTTTCTTGAAGCCCGTCACCTTGTAAAAGCTTGTTCTTTACCAGCAAGCCCTTGCTGCTACTTTTGGAGCTCCATAGCTACAGCAGAGCAGTGACTTGGTATTTCTGGAAGACGGGTTGTTTACTATCAAAACCGCTGACAAAGCAGAATCAATAGCAACACCAAGCCACTTACTCTAATACAAACAATTTTCCTATTCTTTGGTAGCTATAACTGCACTTGTTCAGAATCTTAACTCTGCAGGTAGGTTCCTCCTCAAACAAAAACTCAAACTTGATTCTTCCCAGGCTTTCACCACTACCTTGCTCCATCGTTTGGGATGATGTATACACCCTCTGCTTTTCAACCAACTTCCAGTTCTTTTCCTTTATTCCCTATCTTACCTTTCACATCCTGCGGGGGGGGGGGGGGGGGGCGTAAAGC
>VZTL01071162.1:0-39244 GCA_013400535.1 Scopus umbretta | reverse complement strand
ATAAGCACTAAGCCTCCTTCCTTGGCAAATAAATAAATAAAGTATAGCACAACCTCTAGGTAATGCTTTCAATCAGTTAGCATAAATCCTTCTTTGGCTGCAAAAATGAAGCCCAAGATGATAAAATGCAGTGGCTTTGGATGTGCTACACTGATTATATCATTTCTTCCCCCCCCGTAATAAGGACAAACACAAGTCACTTTCTTTCTTCTTCCAGTTTCAATGTGGTCTGCTGGTAGGATCACGTCGTATTCTAGTTTGTAATACTTGCAGCATTGCTATTTTGATATTTTAAAGGAACGTGGCATGCTGGTACTGGGTTTATTGAACTAAATCACTTTCACAAGGTACAGTCAGTGATGGATAGGTCAAGACTCCAAAAAAGAAGCCTTTTATTTGCTTGTGGTCCTGTTGCCATTCCTTAACTCGCACCCCCACAGCTGCTTACACAAGTTGTTATCTTGTTGGTACTAGCAGTTTTATTCTTGAAATACATATTTAGAGGAATAGTATACCAAAATGTCATGGCAGCAGAGGATGCTGTCTTCATAATTGTTTTAGGAAAATATTTCAGAGAATGCTTGTTTTTCATAAGCACAGAATTTGGCCCTTCTTTGTCTTCTTCAGATCCTACTGAAAATTCACTTCTAACATCCCTCTTCCTTTGCTAAATTTAACTAAAATTCACAAATGTTTTCTCAAATGGGTCCTGTTTCAGGTATAGGAGCCTCTTAAAGATCACAGGTAATGTCTTGAGTTTTACTCAGCATCATAGTATATGGACTATGAATGTCAAATACTTAAAATCTTCTTCAAACCTATGTGTAATATAAACAATAAATTTGCAAGAGTTTTTCTGGTAGTTTTTAGGAGATTCCGCGGCTAATTCAACCTACTGCAATATGACTAATTAAAAAAAAGAAGTAGCAGACTTCCAAGTAAAGCTGGAAGAAAATGCTCATCTTTTCCTGAATTTTTTTCCACCAGGAATGATATCGGTCTGGCAACTTCCAAGGTTTCTCAAGTTCATTTAAGTTTCACCAAATTGTTATAAAACCATATACATCAGCAAAACAAAAAGCTCAATCTTTAAAAACAAACAAACAGTGTTTGAATATGACAGGGAAAATTTGTTTCAGGTGGGCAAATAGTTCTTTCCTCCAAAGTTTCTGTCTCAGTAAAATACATGAAAAAATGAGGGGGTGTGTCACAGGGTTTTGTATTGATTTAGCAAGATTGTTTATCACACACACAAGTATAAATTTATATAAATGTTTTTATATACATATACACATACATGTATGACTCTCTAGAAAATCTAGTAATTTTGCAGGTTAAGAGTTAAGCATATCTGTCTCTAAGAAAAGAAACCATGTGTAGGCTGGCATGGGTTTTTGTTTATTTTTCTGATTGCACTGAAATTAGCAGTAGGAAATTTTCTGCATGTGTACGTGCTTCGCCCTTTTCCTGGGAAATCATCCTGGTTAATAGCCTGCCCTTAGATAAGATGAAACATAAGTGCAAAAATGTTCTTTGGCTAACAGAGAAAGTAAAGGAAAAATAAAAACCTGTCACATAAGTTGCAGTCTAATGATGAAGTTGATTCTATTTACTGTACAACAGCTTGTCTCTGTTCAGGCAAAAGTGTCCCTTTAGGCAACCTTTCCTGTAGCTGGGGCAATCCGCCTGTCTGGGTCAGTAATGCAAAGGCTGTTATTGTTTGTCCCGAGCATTCTGGTGCTGTCTTAAACAGGGTCTGAAATTCCCATCCCAATCCTTAAGACTGCAGTTCAAACAGGAAGCTTAATTTTAATGCATTTATTTTATGCATTGGTGGGGGTTTTTTTGCTCAGTTTTGTGCTAGTCTTTGACAAACACTGGGGATATTTGAGTAACTGTTTCCCTGTTGCATAACACATCTTTCTTGCTATTGATATTATGACATCTATTATCTTTGTGATTAAAACCCATGACAAATTGCAAAGCAGTGCATTGTATAAAAAGAGTAGCTAGTAGTGCTGAAATTCATTATGTAGGTAATGGCTTTTGGGCCCAGTGACTTGGCCAACATCATAATCCCTCCCAACTTGCTTGTCCGTGTCAATGATGCATTTAAAATTTACAATGATTAATTTTCTGGATTCACATAATCCACTTCTGTTGAAGGTCACCATCTGCTAGTGGCTGGATGTTCAGGGCAGTTCTTCCTTGATGTGCAGACCTTTTAGTCAGGAAGACAGTTCTATTCCAGATTTACTGAAGATTTCCTTAAAAGAACATTGTAGCTGTTTTGGGAGATTTTGAAGACTCCTTTCCCAAAGCCGAGGTTAGTATGTCAAGAGTTGAGTTTGCTCTCCAGCCATGATAGACAAAGGAAAAACAACACAGAGACTTGTGACTATTGTACCAGTTTGCTGTGGTCTGTCAGCAGATAACTTTGAAGGAATGTTGGGTGTTTTGACCAGACCTTGGAAGACGTGACTGGAGGAGGAGAACAGGTGTCTGTCTCACTTCTGGAGGATTCTGGCAGAGGTGGATTCCTGCAACATGTACCTTGTTAGCTGAACTCTCTGGTATGTGTTTTCAGAGTAAACACATGTTCACTTCTAGGAAACAGGCAGATCACCAGAAGATGTTATGGTCAGCCTTAGCAAGCTAATACGCAGGAGCCCAGCGCGGGCAGCTATCATGGTAACAGCAAAACAGGGTTGCTCCCACAGTAGAAGGAACTGAAATGTTAGTACAACACATGAAGATAATTTGCATCAAAGGTTTGGAGAATTTAACTTTTTGGGGGTGGAATAAGTAGGGAAAAAGCCATGCTAATGTAAACCTCCCTGATGTTGATCCACAGACTGTTGTCTGACAGTAAGCAGTAAGGATACCAGCACTACAACACCTACTGAAAGGGTAAATGTGGGGTAGGATCTCCTGCTGGAGGATGAGATGATAATTTAAGGACTTGCATACCCTTGATGATGATACCTGATTAATAAATCAGGTTTGAGCCACTGTTCCAGTTTTTGATGCTTTCCTTGGAAGAGGTTGTCATATAGTTGCTTAGGAGGGAGCATAATGCTTATGACTGCAGCACCTGAAGTCCTCTTATGGAATGAGTTCCCAGGAGATCCTAATCATACAAAGCTAATTTTGCTTAGCTAGTGATAATGTCATGCTGCTCAAGCTGAGTTACATGGATTGCTGTGGCAAATGTCTGACTGATTAATTTTAATTCAATGTAAATAGAAATGGTGTCAAGGATATATTGTAAATAAGAAATGGCTCTACATGTGAAGACATTAGTGGGGGACTGATGAGCCAAGACAGCGTGACCACCACGTTCCTCAGGGCAGTTTATATCCTGACACCACACAGACCTAGAAAAGAAAGTTTAGTGCTGCTGCCTTTAACTGATGAGAGAGCTGAAACAGGCTGAAGGGAAGCACCACCCCGAAGGGAGTGAAGCATGGTCTGATCCGTTCCTGCAAAGCACTCTTGTCTCTGTAATTGAGGTGGTTCATAGTTTATGGAGGTGGAACCCAAGTGTGGCACTCTTCTGCTGGGTGTGCTCTGCTGCGGATGCCTCGCTTAGCTTTGTTCATGGGGATTAATTCTCCTACTGAATTAACCCATCAGCAAAATTATTTCCTGTAACCCCAGGGTACAATTAGCTGCAGGTTTATATTGCTGATGAAATCAACTAACAAACTGCTTCTATTCCTGTAGCAAGGAAGTTAGGCTTGTTTATAATTTACCTCCCAAAAAAGAAAAAAATCCAAATATATATGTAAATGAAGTGAATCACTTAAGCTCCTGTCAAGTTGCCAGTTCAAACCTACTCACTGTGGGCAGATCTCTCTTTATCATCAGAACCTGGTTCCTCACTTTGGACTCAGTCCACAGACTTTTGTTTTTGCCTCTCAGGCTATACGTAAGCAGTTAATCACATTACAGCCAATAAATGACTCCAAGTTGCAGTAGGTCATTTTTTTTTTTCTTTTTCTCCAGAGCATTCTGAGAGAGAAACTCTGATGTGAATATTCATGAGAATATTAAAAGTAGGCAAGTGAGAAGATGGACCTGTTATTTATGTTTGAGGAAGAAACTGTAGCCTTGCTTTCATCGTATTGACTTCTAGTAATTTGCATAGTGGACTGAAATAATTTCATTATGTGGGTTATATGACAGCTGTTTGGCTAGAAAGCTGGGTTGGAGTTATGAGTGCTCTGTTCTGTGCCATACACCTTGTTTGACCTGGACAAGTCATTCTCCTTTAGTTTTTCTACTTGTGTTAAATGGGGATAGTAATTAACCACTTCACAGAGGAGGGCATGTGGCTGAAATTAATTAATGTTTATAATGTACTTAGTTTCCCTGATGAGGTTTGTAGCTGTGTTGGCGAGTACAGTTATTTCTGGGTTTTGGCTTGTGTGTATGCATGTAGCATGCAAAGGTTGGCTCCAGAAAGGGTAGTAAGATGCAGTCTTAAGAATAAAATTCCTTGGCATTATATAAATGCAATTAATCGCTAAAGATTTTAAAGCATTAATGCAGTTGGTGCTGCCTTTGCTACTGAAATGTGACTGGTCTGTGGAAAACAAGAAGGTAAAATAACAAGGCAGAAGGCTTATGGTATTTTTTAATGGGAGGGGTAAAAATACTGACCCTCAAGCATAGCCCTCGGAGGAAAGACATCTTTAGGACACTGAGCACAGCTCACCTAAAACCTTCTGGATGTGGCTGGAAAATCTGGTCTCCTGGCTGACTTCAGTGCTAACTTGTTGGAAGAAATGGAAATCCTGATTGAGCCTCAAATGCTTATTTTACAGTATGTTAGTAAGTGGAAGATCATATCAATAGACATGTAACAAATACTTAACACAGACCTTGGTGTAATGGCCAGAGGATTTTTTTTTTTTTTTTCTTTTTAGCTAGATCTCTGTACCATCTGTAATCTCTGCCAACTATTTTCTAACAATTACACAGATACAGTGAAACCTAATAAAATGCCCCAGCCTTCAGAATGTTTTCTGGAAAGCAAATTTATGCAAATCTGCTCAAGAGTGAGGTCTTGGTGAAAAACATATTGCGGTGAATGAATTGTCTTACAATGTCAAACAAAAATCCTCTGTGCAAGGGGCCCACTGACAACAAACCTGCATAGGCAATTGTGCATTGCAGCTAGCAATACTCAGTTTTAGCAGCAGGTTAAGTTAAGCAGAGGCTTAAATCTTGTCAGTGCAAGGGAAATTGCCCTTGGAACTAAGCATTTTTTAATGCAGTTTGCCAGATTGGGATGATATCAGGGAGATGTTCAATGTAAAGAGTGTGTTTAAGTGCTTTGCTGAATCCAGGCCATAATGGCTGAGATCTTCACCTTTCATTGATATGATGGGTAGCATCTACCAGGTGAATCACTGCGCCTCTCCTTGAGAATACTGAGCTTTTGAGCCAACTTTAACAGTCATACAGATTTTCAGATGGATACTCCAGCATTTTCTGTTGAGTCCCTTTGATGCTGTCAGTGAATCCTGCTTAATTCATCCATCCAAGGAGGGCTCCAGAGAACCCTTGTTTTCTCATTCTGGAGTGGGTTTTTATTTTCTAATAAACTCTCCCTGAATTTTGACTCTGATTAGCAGTGTGCCTGCATTTTAATAAATGATCAGAAAGAGCTCCCTTCCATCTTCCCCCAACACTTAATTACAATGTGTAAATATGCACACAGCCCTATTACTGATGGTAATCCCAATGCTGATAAAGCCGGATAGGAGAGAATAGAAATGAATTGGAATAAGGATAAGCACAGGTCTTTCATTAGCCCAACTTAAAGTAATCACAGATCTCTTGCTGGTAATATACATCTTCCAGATAGAGTACTAATTACTCCTGGCAGTGCTGTGCTCTATCACAGAGATAACTTTATTGTAATCCTGCAGTGATCTAATGTTTTGCAGTTGCTGCCTTTCCCCCTTTCTCTCCTTAATAACGTGACCTTACAGATTTGAGCCTTCAAACTACACCTGGTAGTGTCAAGGCTGAGGAAAACTGACAAGCTTTTTATTTGTGGTTTTTTGTTGTGTTTTTTTTTTCCCCTCAAAGTTTTCCTCCAGTGTTTGCTATAAAATTGTACAGAATTCAGGGAAATAAACTTGTATGTTACATGTGCCCAGGGCAATGTTTTATATAGCATCCCGTATGGTTGCAAATGTGTCATTGATAGATAAATCAACTACTCCTTTCTGCTCAAGGAACCTGAAGTGCTTCCATATATATTTTATGTTATCTATGTATTATGGCTAGTCTTCTTAAATTTTGGTGCCTAAAATTAAGCTCTTGAGTCCAAAGTTGGGGACGGACTCTCATCCCTGAGTTCTTTTCAAGGAATACTAAACTCCATAAATAAAACCTGTTATGTACTTCTAATTAGTAGGATCAAATTCTACTTGAAATGTTTAAGAGAGTTGCTGGCACATAGACCATGGGAACCTGTGGAAGTTTTCTGGGTTTTATGGTGTGGATTTTTGTTGTGTGGGTTTTGTGGTTTTTTTTTTTTTTTTTGGTGGGGGGTGTTTGGTTTTTTTTTTTGTTTTTTTTTTTGTTTTTTTTTTAAAGCAGTGACAGTTCCACCTAGAGGTGCAGCTGTATGGTATGGGCAATTGATATTTTTGTTTAGTCTTCTTGAATGCAAACAACAGGGAGAAGGACATTGTATGGGTTGACTGACAAAGACAATTAGGGACATTAAAAAGCTGAAATATCATTCCCTCAAAATACCTGATATCCAGTTAAATTCTTTTGTTTGAGATGGATCACCAGACTCAGTGTGAAGTATTCATCATCAACATATTAATTAGCAAAATTGAAGAAGCTTTCAAGGCAAAGCCATTCTTATTACAAAAAAACACTCAACATAAGCCATTTATGTGGAATCCCTCCTATAGTATAGCAAACAGTTCAAATGAAAATGGAGCAATGAAATAACTTCTTGTCACTGCCTGTTTGGTCCAAAAAACATTGTCAGTGAAGAATTTGCCAGCTTATACTGACAGACCAGTTCAGTTCTTTAGAATACATCTCTTGGGCAGCACTAGCTTAGAAGTACCAGAGGTAACCAGATGAGCAAGTGTAGCTGTATGGTACCAAGTTCCAAGCTTTATAAGCTGTGTGGATGCGCTTATCCCAGTGCCGTGTCATGTGTTTGTCTCAGCCCCTCACCTCCAGCTGGTCACCTTCATACCACTCCAGTTTCTGACTAAGGAGATACTGTGGGCTTTGAGAATCTGACTGGTCCTTTTGGCATTGAGGGTATTGTATTCTGTGGTGTGTCAAATCTAGTCAGCACAGGGTTTTGCCACTTTCACTCTGGGGAATGCTTGTGATCATGTCATTTTTCCTTCTTGAGATGTTAATTCCCACCTCTGTTGCTAAAGCAGTTGTTATGCTGTTACTGAGAAACACTGTCATTTTGAGTAACATATTTTTGCCTGCAGATAAAAGCCCTTTCTGTGAGCGTGCGTCAATGATTTCTGTAAGTACTTGTATGTGTGTAGATTAAGAAAGTTGCCAGAACAGGAGGCTGAAGAGTATGTGCTGAGATGTAGTGTGTGAAAATATCCCAGAGACTGACAAGGTCCAGAGATGAGTGGTCTGTCCTTATTTACAGCTTAATAAAAGGTGTTGAAGTAAATAATGGTTATGATTTGGTGCCCCAGGTTGATGCTGTATTGGGGAAAAAACAACCAGTTTATAACAGCTTGACCAATTTTTTTTTTTTTTCCTATGTCTATGACCTGTTTAGCCTTTCTTCCTGTGTGAATGTGGTCTCACGTGTTTGCATTAGATTCTCTGTTTTATGGACCTTACTTCCTTTTCTGGCTGCAACAAAACATTTTCTTGTGGTCACATGAAAGCACAGCAGGGCTTGGTTGCACAACTATTGCTTGGTCATAGCATCTCACTGAGTCTTGGCTGCTCGCTTTAAATAAAATGGTGCCTGGTATTTTGTTCTTGTTCCAAATCAAAACAAAAAATTCAGAGTGACTTGTGTCTAGTTTGTAAACAATGTACTTCAATTACAGTTTATCACAGCATTTACAAAACTTGCACACTGGAATGCAGTTTAATGCATTATTAAAGACATCAATCTTATGATAAACATGAACCCATAAATATCAAGAACTGAAAGAAAAATCATAAAAGCTGACTTGTATTTTAACTAATACCGAGAACTTAATATCAAATTTTGTCCATGCAGTTACTTTCTGTATAGCGGTTGCAAAAATCTCAGAGTATGGGATTTTAAACTAACTTATTTACACAGCATGATATTAAAATTTCTAGAAGTTGTTGTTGTGGTTTAAACCTGATCGGCAACCAAGCACCACACAGCCGCTCGCTCACCCTCCCCCTGCCCTGGTGGGATGGGGGAGAGAACCAAAAAAAACTTAAAACCCGTGGGTTGAGATAAAGGCAGTTTAACAGGACAGCAGAGAAAGAGAAAATAGTAACAATAATAATGATAAAAGAATGCACAAAACAAGTGATGCACGATGCAGTTGCTTACCACCCACCGACCGATGCCCAGCCCGCCCCCGAGCAGTGATCGCTGCCCCCCGGCCATCTCCCCCCAGTTTCTATACTGAGCCTGATGCCATATGGTATGGAATAGCCCTGTGGCCAGTTTGGGTCAGCTGTCCTGGCTGTGCCCCCTCCCAGCTTCTTGTTCCCCTGGCAGAGCATGGAAAGCTGAAAAGTCCTTGACTAATGTAAACCCTACTGAGCAACAACTAAACCATCAGCGTGTTATCAGCATTGTTCTCATACTAAGTCCAAAACGCAGCACTATAGCAGCTACTAGGAAGAAAATGAACTCTGAATTAAGCTGAAACCAGGACCGTTGTATATTTCAATTCTTACGAAAAACTTCAGGACTTTACCCATAAAGCACTTACAAATTGTGCTGCTTCTCCTCTGGCAGGGGTGATAATAACAACATCAGTAGGTAAGGTGTGATCTTGCAAAGAAACAGATGTGCAGAAAATAAAAAGTTTTACTAAGAGACACCTGTTCAACAGAGCTACATAACTACAGAAATGTGGTTTTCTGGTGTGAGACCTGGGGATGATTTGGCTGTAAGGCAGGGGGTTGGAACATCGGGCCTGAGATTTCCAGTTCCCAGCGGTGCTTCTGAGCTGCTTACCATGGGCAAGTCAATTACACCCAATAGCTAAGGACAGTTAGATAATGTCCTGCTTTGCACTGTGGTGTCTAAAAGAAAACTGGGAACAGATGGCAGATGCATGTCTGTCTTGTAAGCAGTGGGCTTAGTAGGCAGCTCTGTGATGTCCCCTCCTGCACCTTTTCATACAGGCAGCAATGCCAAAACAGCACCATTTCCACTCCCCTTTTACATGAAGTAGCCAAAAGTTATGGGAGACTTTCTACTGCTCAACGTGTGTAAGACTGCAGCTCATGAAGTAGAGCCTAAGCTAAGCACTGCTCATGTGAACGTGAAAATACTTTTGGCCATAAAGATGATATGGACATGACTGTCTTTCTCTGAGACTATGAAGTATAAGGCCCCTGCTGAGAACCACAGACTTGCGTTCTAACCACTACTGCATTTTGAGCTAAGGATTCAGTAGAATCTCCCACATGAGACTCGTAATACTTTGCTGGCTAATGGAAATAATTCATCTGTCCATTTTAATGTGCAAATGATGAGGCTTAGGTAATAACAGCACCGTATTTGAAGAGGATCACAGAAACTGGGGGTTTGAAGTGCAAGCTTATGTGCTGATGATTGATTTTTGTATGGCTGATTTTTATTTCCATTGCTTAGATTTTAGACTACAAGGTTGCCTAAAAATGAGACGAGAGATGGTGTTACTCCAATAGCCCTGTGAATGATGCTGCAAGTCTGAAGATAGTTTCATTCCTACAGACAGTTGCATTCTCAAAACTTGGTTTTGGAAGAAGAGGGGGCTCTGGCACTGCTATACAAATTCTGAGGTGATTTCAGTCTAAACCAGGGAGAAAGATTGCTTCTGATATCTGATTTTAGGAGTGTGATAAGTCTTGTGTCTGCTTTACAGGCCAAGAGCTAATAAATGTCAGTGTTATAGCCAGTGAAAATATCACGGAATGAAACACAAAGAAACAGTCCACAAATACAGTTTACTTTTCTGTTTAATGTCGCTGCCCTCTGTTTTCCGTGAACACCTTCATCTTTACCTTATCTTTTGCATGATGCCTGAAGAGTTCAGTCACCTAGATGTCATACGCTGAGTTCTTATTCACTTTATATTTCCACATGGACATCTCCATTCTTTTGTTTCCAGACATCTAAAGCTATATCCCTTCACAAAAAGGGAGAGAGGAAAGACTGTTTGACTATTTTTATTTTTTTTTAATATTTTTTTTTTTTTTTAGAAACAAATTTCTGGGACCTCATTCCTTCGTTCCCTTAGAAAGACAACAGCTACCAATAGAAGGTGACTCATAAGTCCAAATGACAGGTTTGCAGAAGCTAGATTTGGACAGAAAAAAAATTATACTCTCCCACAGATGGAATTAAAGATGGACCTATTTTTTTCACGTACATTGCCTTATTTCTTTAGTAGCCTGCATAAAATGAGATTACTTGTCCTGTAATTAGAAAGCAAAGGTGAATAACATAATTTCCGATTTAATACATTAAGGTGAGGTGGAAAAACTCAGTTCTCTAGTCAAAAATGTTTTTAGCTGCCTAATTCACCAAGACACCAGTGAGAACTAGGAACTGAAATCTTACCGAATATCTGGGTCTCTGTTACTGTGGTGGTTGGAATAAATAATGATACCTTGGACTAGGCAACTGTTTGAATTGTTAAGAATTAAACCGCTCACAGAGGAACTGATTGTGAACCCCTTGCTGCAGGGATTTAGCTGTGTGTTTTCATGTTTTGTTGGTTTGGGATTTTATCTGGAGGAGGGGGAGGGAAGGATGGAACAGTTCTAAAGAAAATGGGTAAGTGGAGAAAACAGCTTTTTGGAGATTTTTAAAGCTGTTGAATAATTCAATTTGATTTTCTTTGGGAATAGTGAATGAGACCATGCCTTTTTAATGTAAAAATAGACAAGTTCAGTTCGGCTTGAACAGTGCACTTGAAAGGAGTTTAGATTGCTTATTTCTTTTCTAGTCAAATCATCAGCATTTAAAAGCCATTTAAAAACCTGCAGTCATAATAGTCTATTTACTTAAGGAAAAAAAAAGAAAAAAAGAAATTAAATATGGCATTTTGTTTAATAAGTAAAAAGTATTTTATTTAATTGCAGAGTAGTTGTCCTCAATCTAGAGACTACTGATAGGGTACTTACATAACTGAGGCTGCAAGTCTGTGCTGAAAGTCTTTTGCATATGTAGATCTGTTTATATATTGTACTGGTAAAGTACACTCTAAACACATATGGCTGTGTTGACAAGATGGATTTGCAACGCTGTGATGGACGTAGCACTGCTGTCCCTTGACCACGTTTGACCAACACAACCAATATAGCAGTTAAGTGCTTCCTTGGGGACCTCTGTCCATGCAGGGTTACATCTCTGGTCAGTGTAGGCAGGCAAGCAGAAAGATAAACATATCTGAGACTCCGGATTAGAGCTCAAGCTAAACTGAGAAAAATATTTTTCACTGCTAATTTTCTATCAAAATTCAGAAGATGTGGATTTGCACCTAAAAAAGCCAACACTCAGTTTTGAATTGTAACACTTGATTTTTTTGAAAGCTTTTCTCCTGCTTGTTATATGGGTTTGGGTTTTTTAGTTTTTCTTTGGGGACCTTCCTTCCTCTTCCTACTTGATTTTCCTATATTTATCTTCTATTCTTTTATACCAAGTAATATAGGAAAGAGTTTTTTCAGGGCAAAGCACAGTGAGTAAAACTTTTCTATTTCCTGTGAGTAGCAAGACTGTCATTTGATATGAGATACAGATTTTTGTTTCAAACCATCTTGACCTTCTGCCCCTCCTCTCAAACAACAAACAAACAAACAGCCCCACCAAACCAAAACCCAAAAACCCACTGAAATCTTTACTATGAGTTGTTAGTTGTATGTATGGAAAGAGGAACTGTATTAATCCACTTTGCTAGTCATCTAGAATTGAAGCAACAGTTTGCTCCTGTACTAATGGAAAGTGCTTGTCACCGTAAGGCTAGGTCCTATTGCTGCCTATACACTGGTTTGTTTTTTTTTTTTTTTTCAAAGTACTTGAAGACAGAACTTTGGTTCTCGGGAAGTGAAAAAGAAGAAAGTGAATTTGTTATCCAGCAAAACAGCAGTATCTCTACGAAATGAATATGCATCTCCAGAAAACCCAAGTTCTACTGCCCTTCCTGCCTAGCTGTCTTTCAATATCAGCCTCTAAAAGCTTTAGGGCCAGATAAAAATATAGTAATAATTGAAAATGCAGATCACTGCATAAACAACGTGCTTGTGCAGTGCCATGTCTAATTTGTGCCTGGAATTAGTGTAATTGCCAGTGCAAGCTGGGTAATTGGGTGTGGAAATTATGACCATGATTTCCTCATCTGCAGAAGCTGCAATGAAAATCGGTTGTGCTTTATTTACTTAAAGTGGCCTTTTCCACAATAGCTTATCCTTTGGTGCAGATGAACTCAGTGGGGACCTATAGCTCTGCTGTGGCAGCATGGGGTTTCAGAAGTCCAAGGACAGCAAGCACAGTGGGTCTGAAAAAGACGACTGAATATTGGAGAGGTTTTTTTCCTTACATAGTCAGTGCTGTTCGACCAGGGGTTGCTCTGTTCCCTCCTGATTTTTTGCACACATCCTCCGAATTAAGAGAGAGAAAGGTATTTTCTTGTGTAACTCCAGCTTGTGTAACTTGTCACTTGTGGGTGATGTTGGCAGTTTAATGCTTCCTATGGAACACGAATGAAGACAAACATCAGCGTGTTGCTGCTCTCTCACCTGGCAGTTCTTACAGGGGCTGCCCAGCCGGGGAGAAGCACGGCAAGGGCTTGCAGAGGCACTGGGGTGGTTACCGGGAGTTTCGCGGGTGCTGTTTGTGCCATCCCGTGCTTCCAGCGCTGCTGGGTCTGGCTGGGCTGAGCTGTGCTTTGTGCAGCCAACAGCAAAGATTGCGTTCAAGTTGTGCTTTTCTCTCTGCCAGGTGTAGAGTTCCTTATCGCTTCTCTAGTTTGACTGGGAGGAAACAAACAACAAACAAGTCTTTGGCTGTGTCTTTGACTCCAGGGTGTCTGCCTTTTCCTAGCCAGGGTATTGGTGAACTGCAGTTATTGCCTCTTCATCCTTTTCTTCTTAAGCAATGTGTTCTGGTTCATTTCATGCTGATATTTTCTGCACTTTTCCAAACTGTGCTAGAAATTTAACATGAAGCTAACACTAAATAACATGTTTTCTCTTTGAAGGAAATTAAAGCCAAAGGACCTGAGTTCTTTCTTTAGGAAATAACATGACATTTTCTTTTTCGGCCTGGTTTTGCTTTAATCATCTTCTAAAATGCTTAATGTTCTTTTTTCTATAGAAGAAACTGGTTTAAAAAGAGTAAGGATAAGATAGTTTTTATGGAAAGATTTTACTGGTTTAAGAACATGTCAGTCAGTTACAGCTGAGTAGTCTTTAATCGTTAGATGCATTTGTGCAGTGATAATCCCTTTTAAAATGGTAGGAAGCTCATTACTTAAAGCTGAATTTTGTTTTGGGTTGTCACAAGTAAATCTGGAGAGCTGATACCTTTTCACGCTGGCTGTAACTTACCCCAGAAAAAGGAGAGGCCACTGTCTGGTAATGCTGTGTCTTGGTATTGCATCTTCACTATTCAAAAAAATCATAATGACAGCTTTTAGGTTTATGAGACTTTTTCCAGATGAAAGATGTCTATGTCTGTCTCTGCTTCAGGAGATTTTTTTTTTTTTTTTAAAGTCATAGTTTCTATCTTTTTAATACAAATGGGAAAGCACACCTTTTTTTTTTTTTTTATTTCATAAAATTGCACATAAGCCCCTGCTGTAGTGTCAGGCAACTCTTCAGTACATCAGATATTGCAAGACCCCAATGTAATACTGGGGGAACCTTCTCACAGTGAAGGTACATACAGTGTTGCTTCCCCAGTCACTCTCCACTATCATGTATGTGGGTTCTGTGAGCATGGTGCAAATAGCATCAGTGTTGTTCTTCGCAAATTAGGAAGTGTCTTTCATTAGTTTTTCTGACATTTAATTTTACTAAGTTCAGTACTAACAGAATTTTTTTGTTTCAATTTGGGGGATAGCCTTCAAATGTATGCATTAAACTTTATCTGCAGTGGAAAAAAGTAAGGAGAGCTTGGAGAGCTGAGCTTCCTACAGCCTATAATCTTTTTTTGGGTCTTCTGGGCTTAGTGCACTTTGTGGGGTGGAAGAGTTGCAGCCCTTGGGTACACCATCTTTCATTTGGGCTTTCCCAGTTGTATGTGTTTTAGTGAGACAAATCTTTCAGTGAAGGAAATTGGAGGCAATAATTCATGATCTTCTGCTGCTTTCCACTGGCTAAAGATCTTGTCCTTGGAGTGCACTGCGCCAGTTGTAGGAATTTCTTAGAATGTCTTGCCTTCCCTGAATGATATCCCCAGTTAGTGGAAATTATTGGTGGTCCACTGGAAACCTGTAGAGTGATACCAGTTTGCCTCCTACCTCTTTAATCTCTTTGGGGAATATACACTGCTAGCGGTGCTTATGGTACAAAAGTGAGCTACTTGATTAACGGCAAGCCAAGGGTAAAGGCTAATAATCTGCTTTCCCTAGTGAGCTTTATGGAACAGGCAGCTGAGGATAAAGGTGGTAGGTGCCATGATGAGCATATTTTACTTCCTTAAGACCTATTTATTCAGTTGCTTGGGTGGCTCCAAGGCAGAAATACGGACATACCGTTCTCTCTGAGAACAGGTGTCGAGCAAGTAGAAGAGATGGTGGGAAAAAATTGTACGTGCTTCCCTGGAGGCACATGTGCCAAATGTAAAACATAAGTCAAAGAGAATGGAATATAAAGCTTCATTCCATACCTGTGTCTTGATAAATGGCTGACTGTAAGTGTAAGACAAATTAGTTTAGTAGATGGGTCAGTGAACTGGTGACAGGGCCAAAAGTTTCTCTTAGAAATGATTCAGGAGGATTCTCTGCTATAATAAATGAAGCCATGATATTTCTCTAGTGTTTTTTGGGGGTAATGGCTTGCAAGTGAGAGAGGTATGGAAGCAATGTCCAGCTATGGGGCAAAATTCAGATCTCTGAAACCGCTTCTTAGTCGAAGCTAAGGGCAAATTGGTTTGCTATAGGATGAAGTTTAATAAGGTTGAGTGGAAAAATCAATGGACTAGAATTTGAGAATGCAATGCTGGAAAATCAGAAATGTGGTGTAAGTGGGAGAGATCCTTATTTGGCTGTAGGTTTGCATTCAGAATGAAGTGTTTCTTTTGTAGGAAAGGAGTATCTGAGGGTGGAGAAATAATTTTGAAGCTGTTGAGCGCTTCTGAAATTAAATCTCTAAAGCAATGATCTAGTGCAGATTGTCTGTGACTTGCCGGAGCTTCAAGTATCTGGATCCCTTGTTGGATTTTAAGGGATGCATCTTGCCCATAGAGGTTAGGAATCAATCCTTCTGTATTTGTAGGAAAGAACTCGTATGATAACACGCTGTGGAATAACACCCAGAAATCCTGAAACCCCAAATTTTTCAGTCTAAAAAATTTGTATTACAGAGTCTGAACTCAGAAGAGCTCAAAATATGTTTCTTCCAGCTTTCATTGTTGCATTGATACAGCTGATGAAACAATACACCTCTCTGCAGTGTGTTGAGAGGAATGGGGAATTTTTCTATGCTACACCCTTCCAGCAGGGTGGTTAATTTTGTTGATGAGCACTAATAGTAATTTTTGTTAAAGTTATAGGAATTTTGAATATGACAGTTAATACACTGCTTTCCATTTCTAACAACCTTGATAAGGGATATGGCAAAACCAACAGGGAGATTGGGATGTGTGGGCTAGTTCCAGGATCAAGATGATATCCCATAAGGAAATCCTCCTTGCACCTGTGTGTTGGTCTGCTTTTGTTTAATGTAAGAGCTGGGGGTTTGGCCCAAAGCATAGCTAAAGGAGTTGAAGAAAGTGATGGAGAGGAAGGCAAAGGAGCTTACACTTTTTTAGAGATCAAAGATACTTTCACAGGTGTAAATGAGCAAACCAGTGCTGTTTTCTTATCATTGTGTCTGGAAGTGCAAAAGGACTTCTGATTCCACAGGAAGATTTTAATCATTGTTGTTTCACCTGGAAGACAACACTGGTCAGATGTCATAAAAATGGTCAGTGATTTGAGTGCTGCAGTTCTGTAACAGGCTTCCACCCAGTAGCCTTTTGTTCTTGGTTTTGCCATCTGCTGAGAGAGGAAGTCAGGAACTGACTTGGCTTTTTCACTCCAAAAAGACCACATGAAAACCCCCAAATTGAATAGTTTATATGTAGTAATATGAGAATATCTCCCCCTACATCCCACCTGACAGTGAATGAGGAGGAGAAATGTGGATGAAGGTCACCAGTCACTTGGGACTACCGTGCCTCTCCTATGCTTTCTGCCAAAGCCTTGAGGATATAGGCAGAAAGCAGCCTAGGTTTGTTATCCTTCAGGTAATAGGATCTTAGTCACATATCTTAGTAGGTTAATAAGATTTTTGTGCATTGGTTTCTAATATGCTTTGACTTCCCCCTCCTTTTGAGTTAGCTTCCTGATAAAATGCCAGGCAAAAGAGGAGATGTGAGGTGCAAGTTACCCTTCTGCCCCATAATGTTAAGAGATGAACCCTCTGCAGGAGATTGGCATGTGCCTTTCTTTTTGTTTTATAATGAGGAAACAGCTAAAAATCTAGCAAGTTCTTTTTCTGACAGATAGGAAGGACCCCAGGCCTGAATGTCTTCTAATTACAAAGTCTTGAACGTTTTATCCTCCTTTTGTTCTGTTTTATCCTCCTTGTATCCCCCTCATCCTTCATTGCCTTGCTCAGAGTACTGAAGGGGTGCAGTACTAAGCATTGCTTGGTGGAAAACCTCCACCTGTTCCACCAGATCTAATCTCTCCTCCTTTTCCCCTCCAGCAGGGTTAAAAAATATAGCGAGAGAAATACGAGGCTGGAATTTGCAGGGGAGGGAAAGGTGTAGAGGCTGATGAGGGCCTTTTTAAAGAATAAAAAACTTGGGGCTTTTTTTTTTTTTTTTAACTTGAGGGGACTGTCATTTTGGCCACAGTGCTGCTGAACATATTTCAGGCCTCATACCTTCCCTAAAGATATTTAGCGTTACTATGTCTTGACTTACATAGTAGTTATAAATAATATGGCCCATTAAAACATGGAATCATTTGTTTCCCAAAGGCATGGGAAGGTAAGCTGAATGTGCTTTGAACCCTGTGGAGGTAAATATCAGATACAGTCTTTGTATATGGAGGGTGTAGTTTAATACAAATAGCTGTCTTTGCACTTCAGTCGGTGGTGAGTCTCAGCTGGTGCAGATAACTCGTGAGCTAGCTCATGTGCAGCTGATTTGATCTTGTGACTGGAGGCTCAGTAACGGGTTTTCTGTCCTGCATGATTCTATCTTTCCTCCAGCCCTGTTACACACTTCAGCTTTTTCTGTGTGTGTGTGTGGGGCTGTGGTCTAAATAAGATCAGGAGAATGAGAATAATCTTAACCGTTTTGTCTGGAGGAAGTTTCCCTAATCAGGTGGCTGTATCTCCCCATCATGATACTAATTTCAGGCTTCTCGGATGATGGACTAGGAATCCTATCTTGTGACCAGGGACACTTGCATTATTTTGACATGAAAGACACAATTTTAGTCTTTCTATGGGGATATGACCGTGCAGCTCCATTTTTAAGGTTTGTGTGATCGCTTCTTGAAGAATTTTGCATCTGTGCTGCAGGTCAGCAGATGTTCTCAGTTTCCCAAAGCGTTGTTTTGCCAGCACTAATTTTCTGGGGATCCTAGGTGGGAATGCAGCAAGAGGTCTCACTCAGTGGGTGCAGCTTTTCAAGGTGCGAACTTTATACAATGTTGTTGTTACATCAATGCTTGTGCTTGTTACTAGGGTTGTGCTGGCTGGCTGTCAGAGTTGATGATGCCAATGGGAGCTGGTTCATCTTTAGTTGGTGGCTGTAAATTAAGTGGGGGCTGGGAGGAAGAGAAAAAGAAACAAGCCATAATTCATGTTTTAATGACAGGGTTTTTTGTTTGGTTGGATTTTTTTTCCCAAAAGAACTATGGGAAAGATCTCACTTTGAACATATCTCGCTTCCTTTAACAGGCGTTTTTGACTAAGTCCCCCTCTCTTTGCTAAAATACAACAGTTTTCATTCTGACAGCATCAACCTGTTCTACAGAATATAGAGCCCCAGTGAGAATAGACCTTTAACAGAAATTTATATCCCAAGTCTGAAATGTGCACTTTATATCTGTTATGATCCCTGGGTGCCTGTTAAGGGATTACTTACATCTTACCATCCTAAGTTTCTTTCCATAAACAAATGAAACCTTTGAGTCTGAGGTTCAAGGAATATGCTCAGATAAAACATGGTTTAACAGCTCTTTGGGGAGAAAGAGATAAGGTGGGAGAGTGAAGAATTGATGACCTATTAACTGTTTCAGTTTTCCACCTTGAATTATTGACAAAGTGTGACATTACAACCTTACAAATTACTGTCTATAAACAGCCCGGAAAATATGACCTTTGCATTACAATTGGTCTCAAGATGCCTTCCAGCTTATTACAAACAGCTGCTGCTGGCATATTTTGTTGCAGCTGGAGTGGGTGAAAGAATGCAAGCAACTGAAGAACTTTTCTTGTATAATGAGGCAAATCTCAGAACACAAAATGTACTGGGTGATGGCTGAAATGTCTCTTTTTGAGACTGGGCTCACTCCTATGGAGTTTTGGGGTCATCTAATTTTCAGTAATAAAGATATCCTATTAATTAAAGTGAGTTGTCCTTATGTTCTGCCTTGTCTCCTTCTAGAGCAAGTGGTGATTCTGTTCACAGATACTAGAAAGCCCTATATTACTCTAATTCCTCCCACTTCCTTGACTGTGGTGACCAGTGAGTAGAAGCTGAATGGAGGGTTTGTCTCATTTGTTCATGGCAAACCAAGTGCGCTAAATTCTTGCTTTGTTTTTTTGTTCATGTGATTAATGTATAAACTAAAGTAAGTGTTGTGCTGAATTTGGCCCTGAGATTTCTGCTGATTTGGGAGATGCTGAGAACACAAGGACTTGATTTTGTGTCTTTTCTTCTTAGCACTATTGAGGAATAACAAGTGACCAAATTAGTGTTGACCCCCAGAGAGCTCATAGGGCACTTTCTGCATCTTAGGCCTGAGCCAAATTAATTTCTAATGTAACTCAATTAACAAAGGGTTGCCATAAGGTGAGACCTACCATATTTGTCTATGGAGTGATGCATTTTATTGTCATTTGTTAGTGTAAGATGCATAGGAAGTGCTGAAAAGAGTGTTTTTGGGGGAACTGGTATTTGGAAGAATAGGTGTTCCCAACACAGTGTAATAAAAGACTGTGCTGGATAAAAATAATCTTTACACCAAGGTGGTTTGTTTTCTCAGTTTCTGGGAAACATATGTGGTGTCTGTTAGTATAGTGGTGTTCATCACTGACTGAAGATCAGTCAAAAAAGTGTATGTTCCCATCTGTGTTGATGCAAAAAGACAGTAGGATTACAGGAAGAGGAACAGAAAGCTTGAATTTGACTCATGCCCTGTTAGAGCTAGGCAGGGTGGAAGCTGTGATTTAAAGTTAGAGCAGGTCAGGACCTTATGAAGTTGATCTCTCCATGCATTAGAGGACAGGGAAGAATGATTTCAAGAGTGAAGACCCAGGAGTTCATCAGAGTAAGTATTTCCACCTTGCCTTCCGTAACAAACTCTCTTAAACTCTGCATGCTTGATGTGTGTAATAAAACCAACCTACATCACAGAGCTGTTGTTAGGAGTGATCAATTAATGTTTTCAGGGCATTTTTGGGACCTAAAGATGAAAGGCACTTACGGTCGTAAGTTTCACTACCCCTGCTGCCCCTGGATGAAAGTTTTACTTTAAAGATTCAATTTCTTCTCTGGGGTGAGAGGTAGGCAGTCTATTATTCAAGGATATCATCCTTATCTCTGTTGTAGTTGCCTTGTGGCCATGCAACATCACTCAATAATTCTGTCAAGTAGTATCTTTTGCTTGTGACAGAGTGCTAAACAGTGATTTATTGCTTGAATACACACCGCATTCATGAAAGTGATTTGTTTAAACAACAGTAAAGTGGTAAATAAATTATTCATTGCATGCTAATTTTTCACTTTTATATTCTGTAGTGAGCTCCAGAATAAGCAGTCTGGGTATTGTATATATGACATGAATCCCAGTTTTTTGGTTCTGTGTATCCCCCCCACCCCCAGTCTTCCTCCAGGACATGGTTCCTTTCCCAAGCAAAGACCTCTAGTTTCAGCCTTTCTCAGCTTTGTTGTCTTTTGTGATATTTTTCCTCTTCATTCTTTCTTCAGACAGAGTTGGGTGAATTATGTTCAAGTGGAGGCTTGCATTTCTGGTTTGGGAAATACTGTATGTGTTTGGAGGTTACGGGTATTTCTAAATCCTTCAGAAACTTCTGGGTCTTAAGCAGGAAGGCACCACCATAAATATAGCTTGCAAAGTAGGATCCTAATGGTTGAGTGGCATGTCTTCGTAGTTTCTTCTTGCATGCTCCCTCTTTTTCTGAGTGGTGTATGCTGTTCTCTTTTAGCTGCCAGTGGCTATACTGGAGCACTAGTTTGCACGTAAGATCAGGTGTCTGAGAAACTCCTCAGAAGCAAGTTTTTACTTATACATACACAGGCTTTCCAAATTTGCTTCAGAAATGGCTTCTCAGCACTTAAAATCTTTGTCCCTTGGCAAAGCCCAGAGCCTCCTGAATGTCTCTTGAGTGTTTCAGTAGCAAGCCCAAGAGCAGGCCAGGTGCAGAACAGCTTAGTGCTTTTCTCCAGTTGACCCTTTTACGCTTTCTGGGTGTCCACTCTAAATCACTGGCAGTAACTGCATGTTTAAGCAAGAGCTGCTGATTGACAGCAAATATAATAGGGCATAAGAGAAGAAATTTCCTTCCAAGTAGTTTAGGGCTTCACCCTCCTCTGGTCTTAATTCTGAAATAATTCCCCAAAGGCCTATGTGGGTATTCAGTGAAATGAATAAACAGAAGACTGCATTTCCCTCTTGAAACATGCACAGAGCTCTCATGCTAATGGCTTTTAAGCATCAATGCAATTATAGTGTGTAATTGATTCTCTCTATACCAACTTTTGTCTTCTGAAATGAAACCTTGTGTCTTTCTTAATTATTTGCCTTTGGATTAAAACATTTCAAGATGACCAGCAGTTTTTTCCTTTGTTTTTGTCCTCTTTCCTGCCTTCTTCTACCACTGGAAGAAACTCTATTATTACATTTACTTTGGAACCTGAATATCTCTGCTTTTTTTTTTTTCCTACAGTAATTTACTCCCTGGAATTTCCTTTCACTCCTTTTAATTTATCGGGTTTGGGGTTTTTTACTTCATTAATCACATGTGGAGCTGCTCAGAAATATTTCCATGAAACAGATTCTCATTGAATGAAAGGGGAATTTGTGAAAATGGATTTTGATGATAGAAAAAGGGCTCAAAGCAGGGAATTAATTCCCCTTTATAAGTTATTCAGCATGTCAGTGGCTAAGGTGTTTTTCTCGAATGTGGTAGGCCTAGGTTTGGGTCCCTTTCGGAGCCAGGAGGAGCATTAACTCAGTGTCTTGACCTTTGAACGTAGCTATTACAGGAACACAATTTCCTTTTCTCTGCTTTGGTAGTAGTAGTATTTTAAATTCTTTTTAGACCGTAACAAAATTTCTGTTTCATCCTGATGACAAGCATGAAGACCGGGGCTATCTTTAAAAGATTTGAGGGAGAGAGATGCTCATTTTGCCTGCCTTTATTATAATTCATTTTGTCTCCTCTAAAAGTTGTCACCATGCCAGGGACCCCTGTAATCTGAGTATAATAGAAACTGCCATACATCTTGCTCTACTGATTGAATTATGCAAGACTAAGAAAGGAAATACTAATATCCATGTTTGGCAAACATTGAATTTCTTGCCTACAGGTGTTTTCTATAGATGCCAAAAATATGAGTAACTATATACAGATTTAGACAAATTCTTGAAGACTAAAGCTACCTATGGTAGCTATAGGAACAAAAGAATTGCCATACTTGGCCATATTCCCTCTTCAACAGTGGCTAAAATTGCATGCCTGGGGAAACTTGCATAAACATTGTGCTAGATGTATTTTTATTTATTTAATTGACCTCAGTACACATCTCTTCCCTGAACTTCTCCTGTCTCCCCTTGAAACCATGTTAAGTTTTCAGCATCCACAAAATACAGTGGGAAGGAGTTTCCTAACTCCATGTACATGTAGTATTTTGAACCTCCCAATTTCACTTGCTGTCCTAGGTCTTGTGTACTGAAAACCAGTGAATAATCAATTCAGGACACTTGTGGCTTTACAGATGTTGTTCATATTTCCTTTGTCTCTTTCTTGGATTGGGAGTTGGAATAATTTCTCACTAAAAAAAGGCCACTCCACATCTTTGATCATCCTTGCTCGCTTTCTCCAATCCTTTTATTATTAGGCACAATAGTGGCAATAGTTTTTGAATTAGGAAGAGTATAATCTGATTGCTCAAAGTTAATAAGGGGAAGAAACACCCTGTACATGGATAATTTTTAATGCTTTCTCTCTAAACTTCTGCTGTCGCCTCCTGTCACAGATGGGTTAATGGCAATATTAGACCTTTTTTCTCTCCATTAAAGGATACAGAAAAATGAAAGGATTTTTACTTTGCAGATTCTTTATAACAAAGACTATGGTGGAATGGGGAGCTAGTAGTCTAGCTGTGTAACCACGTGGCTGTTCTCTATCACACTTTTCCTCTCTTCCTTTGCCTGCTGATGTGTTTATATAAGAAAGCCTGTTGATCTGCAATCAAGGAGGAAAGCAAATCACAAAGTCTTCATGTCTCCATAGTTCTTGGTACTTGCATAGTTGTTAGAGACCCTGGTACTTGCTGAATGGTATAAAATTGCTAAATAATAATACGAAGAACAAGATTTGTACCAGTAATTTGCCCCAAATAATGAGTTCTCTAGAGTTTGTCTTTTTTTATTCATGAGCAGCCTGTAAAATTCTCAGCCATGAATTATTCAGACTTATTTGTGAATTTATTTGAAAACATTTCCTCACATAGCTGCCTCACCAAACAGCTCCTTGAGAACATTCCTGTATTCTGGTTGTGTTCCCCCTTCTTTCCCCCAGTCCTGAAGGTCTGTGCTGTATTGGGAAGGTAGAGATGAAGAAGGGAACAGGTAGGTGCTGCCCAATTATTTCTAGGCTTTGATTAAATGGTGCATACTCTCAAACACTGCAGTCTAGCCCAAGAAACATGGTTTATTAACACATAATGCATAAGAAAGCTTCAAGTCTTTTAGCTTCCTGCTCAATTATAGCAGGCCAACAAGCTTGTGAAAACTTAATTTAGTGCTTCTTTGTATTGACTTATGTTCCTGCTAAGTAGGCGATGGAAAGGATCTTGGGAGTTTAATAAGGGATTCATGGATCACTGCACATTAAGGTGTACTTAAACTGTCTTGATTGTGGCTGGGTATTTGTTTCTCTCTTCCCAATTAGAAAGCGGTGTGGCAGTTTCATCAGGAGAGTCTTGTAAAGGATAGTTACCCTGTTACCACTTTTTACATAGCTATATGTATTTACAATACCTTAGTAACAAAATAATATTGTATTGAAGACTGGTTGTGTTCTGTGCCTGTGTGAGACAGTCCCTATGCCTAAACATTTGCAGCTCATAACAATAGAGCAACCAAACTGCACATGCAGTGTTTTGAGTCCCAGAAGCTCTGAATGTGTTGCATGCTCCTTGCATGGGTGGAGAGCACCACAGGAGAGGGAAGACTGTTGTGACTGCTCTTTTCTCAAACTGTCATGCATCCTGAAGATCAGGTCATAGAGTGTGTAGCTGGCACATGACTGAAATTAGAAGCTTCCTATCAAGTTATTAGTTCTAATATAGGACTAATATTGGAGTTCATGAAGACCTGTCTTAGTTACCCTATGCTGGAAATTAATATGCTCCTAAGGCGGTGGCTTGAGACGCAAAAATCCATGGTGCTGGACAAGAAGTCAGGACAGCATAGCATCCTGAAGGCTTTCAGTGGTTTGCAGGGTGGGCATGGTTGGAAACATTCCTTTTTTTTTTTTTTTTCTGGGACTTCAGTGGTCAAAAAGAGATGTCTGATCACCACACTAACAGTCCACATAAGAAACAGATTCTCAAACTGATTCAGAAAGCTGCTGTAAGTGGTTTACAGTCAGGTATTAGAAATGTTTTATCAAATATACCATTTGTGTTACTTTCAAATGATTTCAATGAAATGCTGAATAAGGAACACTCTGTACACAAGTAATGCTGAGAGCTGATGGTATGCTAGTCAGGCAAATGGGCTATTGGCTAAATGTGTTTTGCTTCTGTGGCTTATCCCAGGACAGCTGCAGTCTTGACTGAAACAGATGCAAACACACATGTAAAGTGTGGAAGTCTGAAAACATTAAAGCAGAGGTGCTGTTTTTGTCTTCATAAGCAAAGGCCTGTTGCAATTTTAAAATCAGCACTTGAATCCTGTAGGACCAATCTTTCTGGCACAGTTTTAGGTCCGTCAGGAGGTATATTGTAAAAATCAGAGTCCAAGAAGTTATAGTGAACACCTTTAAAAATTTGATTGCGTTCTTTTGTTTGAAAAATCTCTATCACCATGGAGCTATAAAAGTTGTTTGAATTTAGTGCCCTGTTGTGCTGTGTAAAGTGGAAAGCATTTGCAGAGAGGACCTGGGGGTGGTGGTGAGAACACAGCTGATAAAAATGTATCCAAGTTGAGAGTGCTGTTGGTATAAATGGGATTGAGTTGGGTTATCACAGGCCACTTTGTGTAGTGGGTCTTTAATAACGGTGATCAAACCTTGAACACAACGATTGTTCCAGTCTGCATCCTTGTTTAGCCTAGCTTGAATAAGTATGGTCATGTTTTAACACAGTGCTCACATAGAGTTCCCAGGAGTAAATTTGCAATTGTCAGTGAGTAATGCAAAGTGTTACAGATCCCTGACCTAGCGTGCCATTAGCTGGCTCAGGTACTCATTGCCATGTAGCAGTGGCAGAAGATAGCTCAGTGTGGGTTTGCTTGCTTTCTGGACACACATCGTTAGCAGCAGACAAGTTACACATCCACAGAGTGTAGCCTATTGCCTATGTATTACAAACCTGATCAGCAGCAGTGTGCAGACTTCCATTCATTATCTTCCTGGCCAGCTAGTTCAGCACTGTTTGATGAGACTAAGTATTTTTTGCCGGTAGAGAAAAGTCAGGTTAAAGGTAACCCTTGCATTACATTTGGAACTGATGATGCAGTAAAGGCTGATCTTTGGCTGATACCCTGTAGGAGCCTTGCTAGATGCATTTGTAGAGCAGTTGAAAACAAAGTCAAGGCAAAGATTTAAGCCAGTGCTAGACCTGGGTCAGAAGTGCAAGGAAGGGTGCGGTGAGACAGTGTGGACCAGTTGAACATGAGCCAAGCAAGGTACGTCTGGGAAAAATGTAGCCATGCTTACCCTAGAATTTCTCCCAAGAAAGAGCCTCCTAGGGCCTAAACTGGCAAATTCACAAAGCAGTCTCTTTTGTCTAGCCACTGATTTCCATCTTGAAACCTATAGATAGGCCTTCTCATCCTAAGTCTTAAAAAGCAATCACAGGTCAGAAGTGATTAATGAAGTGCGTTTCCTTGAAAATGCTGTTTTGGTTTGAAGAAAAATATAATGGTGTCCAAGATGTGAATACTCTGCCCTTCCTAGAATAGCCACTGGGAACTGGTTTCCTTTGAAAGACTGGTGAGCCAGGTTTAAGTATCTCATTTGTCATTCTGTCTTTTGCCATCTGCGTGTGCTAACCCACCAAGCCTTTCTTGCCCACTGGGGCTTTTCCACTTTGTATAAGTAACTCAAAACATTTTTAGTGCTATATGTTGTGGTTAGTGCACTCACTGGGGATGTGGTAAACCCAGGATCAAGTATCTTTTGCTCTGAGCTATCAAGGCAGAAGTGATGAAGTTTTTTCCCCTCCTTTTCTTCCCTACCTGCTACAGCAGAATAACCCACATCAACTGCTGATCCTAATGAAGAACAGACTTTCTGAAGACTTGCATTTCTATGCAATAAGAAGGGTTATCTGTATTCACAGCAGAGCTGACATAAGACTGTATTTTCAGCTCCTTTTCATTGTGTCTCTAGTTTGCTTGGTCTTTTCTTCTTGCTCTTGTTAGCTTGCATTGATTGGTAAGTGGCAAAGAAGAGAGAAAAACACACAGTCTCAGAAAACAAAAACAAAGGAAGGGGGGGAAAAAAAGTGAGACAATATTTTTCATTCCATTACTGTGCTTCTTCACAGCCCCTATTCTGGCATTTAGAACAACATAATATGCCTGTCTCTGTTCATTAGGTTCTTCAGTACTACACAGTGACAGCCACAGAGAGGGAAAAGAAAAAAATGAAAAAGAAACTATCTTAAACATAAACTAACCTTTGCAGGCTCACTAACAAGGAAATGCAAACAGCAAAGGAGAAATATGTTTTCTGAGAAAGTAAATATAAACAAAATCATGGCCTTGCATAAGTTATTCAAATATGATTACAAAGGGGAAAAGAGAATACTGAACTCTAGGGCAGAATTAACTCATTTTCTGCCCAATGAGTTGTTTGTTTTGCACATATACGTTTGAGCAGATCTATTGCTAGTATTTGAACTACAGTAAGTGACACAAAGAGACTGCTGAAACTAGAGATAGGCTTAAAGATATTCAGGACCTGATACAGGTCCACAAAAATGAGAATGCTTCCTATAGGAAAGCCCTTATGGGTTTTGGAAATCGGATATGTGCACCAAATGGAGATATTCAAGCTGTTGCCCAACAAACTGGTGCATATGTAAGCTGCAGCATGGTGTCAAATACTAGTATGAGCTTGGAAATGTTAGATGTTAAGATTTTATCCTAAATTTACAAAGAAGCCAGGATATAGCAATATTATTTAGGGTTCTAGATGTAGCTAGTCACTAACAAACATGCATATTTGGATGTGTTGAAGGAAGCCTCTGCAGAAGGATTGTTAGAGCTATGTAAAAAGTATGATGGAATGCAGCTGAGTTTTCCCCCCCATCAGTTCCAAGAGGACTGCAGCACTCTAAGAATGTGTGGGTTTTACTGAAATTTCTGGGGGAAGAAAAAAGAACAAAAGAGACATTTCAGCACTCTGGAAGTAAAATATTTTGATTTCTTATATTGGCACTTTTAATTTTTTGTTGTTTCATGTTCTTTTTGGGATGTCAATTTCCAATTTTTTTTTTCTGAAGTGAAGAGATTAAAATTCTCAATGGAGTTTTCTTAACATGAAAGTTTTGAGTTTTGTGAATTTTCCTCAGCTGGAAAAAAGTAAAAATTTGAGTAATTTGTGAAAAAAAATTTCTCAGTTTATTTAAACACCAGTAATTACACACTGCTAATTTTAGTATTCCACAAAAACTAGCCTAATTATAATTCTTGGGTTTTACAGATGTGGAAGATATTTCTTGATTCTTACATGATCTTCCTCAAGACTATGTCAACCAGTGGCAAAGAATGGGGAGAAAAACCCACTATTTCTCCTATTTACTCTTCTGAGTGTCTGTGCCTGCTGTATCTTCAGGTCTGCTTCTAAAACTACCAGATGTCAAAATATTTATTAGGGGAATATTCAATAGAGTCATTTACATCTCTGGTTCCTCTGGCAAGCAGAGGAGGAGAGGGCCAAGAGAAGAAAACAAGGCTTGGAAAAAGATATAAGCAACTGTCCTTCAACTGTCCAGCTGCTTTGCAGATCCAAAAGAGGCTCAAAGCTGCGGGTGCATGCAACTCCCATGCTGTATGGAAGGTCTGCACGTAGGCTGGCGCTGAATCTCATTGAATTCACTGCTACCTTTCATTGGGAGAGTAGTCATTCAGAAAGGCTTTATGTGCACACCCCTTCCTTTTCTTCCCTCCCTTAATTTTTATTTATTTGTTGAGTAGGGGATTTACAGATCCATTCAGAAGGTGCTGTGAGGGATGGCAGCAGTACAGTTCTGTGTCTGGAGCAGATAGCTGCCCTGCTGTCACCGATAAGCATTCCTGGGAGGGTCGAGATTGAAATTTAGCACTTATAAAGCCCTAATTGGTGCAAGCCTTTGCAAAGCATATGTGCCCACTGCAGCTCCGCCATCTGATGCCTCGGCAGGCAGCTGGCACTTTGCACGTTGGCTGCCTCTTCAAAGAGGGACCCTCCAGGCTACAGGGGGGCATTTCCTGGATGGCAGTGGGGTTGTGCCTTTTGGGGGATGAAGGGGATCTCCACGTCTGGGTGCCATGAGGAGCAGAGGAGGGGTCATGGCTGTTGTGTGAACTGGCCCCATCGTAGCGGCGAATGCATGTTGTCCTCTGGGCCCTGGGACAAGGCAGGAGTCACTGTGGGGCTATTTCAGGGGTACATGCTATACTTGGTGGGTTGGGGTCACCATGGATCGGTCCCCAGTTGCCACAGGGTGGGTGTTGCTGGGGGACATGGCAGGGTCCCAGGGTTGGCGGTCAGGGCACTTGGAGGGACCTTGGGGGTGGCTTGCTGCTGCAGCTCCCTCATGGGGCAGCAAGCCAGGGCCCTGTGGCCAGGGCCCATCCCACACCCAGCCGGCAAGCAGGGCAGGCTGGGGACAGCCCCAGGCATCCAGCACCTCCCTGGGGATACACTTCCACAGCCTTCATTTCTTCATTTCTCTGTGGAGCCATTTGTGCAGTGCACCGAGGTACAAAGTTGGGGTGTCTCCCCCCTGCCTTGTCTTCTGCCTGATGTGGTTTGCATTTTAATAGCCTGAGTTTGCAGCCAGTTATTTATGGATAGCAGGATGAGGCTTTCATTTTGGATGTAAAGCAGCAAGTGGGCATAGTGGGAGGTGGGAGATTAAAATGGGAGCACATAATAGGGAGGCTGCTTTTCCTCTGGAGGATATTTGGTTATGGTTGGCACTGCTAAACCACAGTTTTTTCAGGTGCCTCTTCTGTCTTCCTTATCAGCTCCACATGACTTGTGTTTGTGCAGGTAGGAAATGCTTTGGGCAGCATCTGTCTGTGCTCTGAGGAATTTAAGAGTTGTGCTGTAGAAACAGGTGTCTGTCCCCCATACTTTCCTCTGTTGCAATAACTATGTGCTCACTTACGTCCTCAGCTCCTGTATCTCCACGCTTTTGGCTCTGTCTCATCTGCTGAGTGTATTAGAAAGAGACAGTTCTTGGTGTGGCTGGTTTGAGGCTATTGGTGTGTAAGTGGTAGGATGGTTTTTGCCTTTGGAAATGGCAGTGGCGAGGTCTGTTCCTCTCCCCCTGGTGCAAGCAGCCATGTGGCTATGCCTCTGCCATACTGGTGCCAGATTGCGCAAAGCTTGTAGGGACTGAATTACATCCAGTCCTTTGCTTCTCTGCCAAATTGTTTGAAGTTGGTGATATTATCAAGGGAGCAGGGGGATGTGCATTAGTGAGCCTCATTCCTTAGGAACCCAGGCTGAAAATAATAATGTAGAGGTATATAGATCAGGGTTTTTGTCAGATAAGAAGTGTTGTGCCTGTTTAATTTACTGCAGCTTTAATGGGATAGAGCAGAGGATAAGATATACCGTGACCTGGCAGGGAGAAATGCAAAATAAATTAGTAGCAATAGTAATGGTCTGCTAGTTTATGTCCCAAATGTAGGTCTTGTTAAAGGAGCCCATCATCTTGAAAGTCAGTAATTGTAATTTTTTTTTTTTTTTTTTTAAGATATTAACAAAAGAGCAAGCTGAAATGTTTTGCTGGAAATTCTTTTTGCTAAAATTGCTTCCTTCCCTCTGGTAAGATGAGTTTATTCTAGAAGTGTCCATTTTGGCAGGAGGGAAAAGCTGTTTATCAAAAGAGCTAATAAAACTCCTAAACCTGGAAACGCTTCCATTCTGGCTAAATCTAAAACTTTTCATTGAAGTCATAGAAATGTTGGTTCTTAGAGACATTTGGAAGCCTGTTCAACCTCTTACTCAAAGCAGGGTTATCACCAGCTGTAGATCAGGTCAACCATGACTTTGTCTAGCCAGGTCTTTAAAACCTCCAAGGATGGAGGCTTTACAGATGTGCTGGGTAGCCTGCCCCAGTGTTCAACTGTTTGCCTTATGGAGATTTTTTTCCTGATGTCCAGTCTGAGTTTCCCAGGCCAAGACTGGTGATCATTTGCTTGTGTTATATTATCTGCTACAACCAAAGAGTTTGACCTGAGACAGGCTAAAGGGTTATCTGTGCACCACAGCTGTGAAAAAGATCATCAGTTTCAATGCTTGTGAAAAAGAGCAGAAAGTGACCACTGTTTCTACTAGCGTACAGCAGATATCATCTTCCATCCTGAAACGTTATGTCTGGCATGTCAGCTCCTTCCCACTGCACTCTGCCTCCTGGGGTTAAGGGAAGAACCTGTTGGCAATATCATGGAGAGGAGCTGAGCAAGAAAAGGTCTGATTGGCTCAACATACATCTCTGCAAATAATTCCCATGTCAGTTTAGGCAAATGCTTTTAACAATTCATTCAATTATGTTAAGCACCCATTAAAGGAATCCTAAGCCCTTCCCCGGGGTCATTTCAGTTCTATGAGATTGTAATTGTTTGAGACTAACCATGATTTCTTCTTTTGCCTTCAGGTGATTCTAATTCTGACAAAGCTGTATGACTACAACCTGGGAAGCATCACAGAGAGCTCTCTTTGGAGGTATGGAGATAAATTCAGTTAATAATTACCACCTTACTTAAATAGGAAGAGCCTGATGCAGTTCTTTTATTGAATTTAATTGGATTTTTTTAGAATGTGCTGGCAGGTTTGTAGCTAAACCTCTCTCTCTCTCTCTCTCTCTCTCTCTCTCTCTCTCACTCACTTCTTTCATACTCAAGGACAAAGAGGCTGAAGTCTAATGGTCTTGTTTCAGCTAGATAACGTACCTCATGAACATGCTATCATTTGATTTCCCCTTTCCCATCTTATTCAGAATCAAATCAACCAATTGGTTTATTTTTAGGAGAACTCAATGCCTTAAGTCCTTGTTTATAATGAAGGATCTCATGACTGTCTACTGCCCAAGTGATCCTTATGAAAAATCAGTGCTACTAAGACTGGGGGAATACTTGCGAGCAAGTATCCAATGTCTGTTTTTTCAGAACTGATAGTATTAGTACCAGTTAATTGATTTCCACTTGTGTGATGCTGACTTACTAGACTGGTTTATTGGGAATGCCTTGATACTTTTGTGATTTCAAAGCATATCATGCTCTGTGTGAGCACCAAGGAAAAGAGTTTGGCCATGGTATGTTTCTTAGGGCTGTTACTTGGATTCAATGAGAGCAGATGGTGCTCGCTCTCTGAAAAATGGATTGAAAGGGTGTTTACTTCACATGTCCCTAGTGGTACTTTCATGAGCTGTAACAGATGAAAGGGAGGTTTTCTTGTGCAACTTTGGTGGGACGTCTGAGGGTTTTGTATGCAGGTCATTAATGGAGGGGGACAGGCTACCATCTTGATACAAGAAAACTTTGGGTATTTGAAACTAAAACTTCTTGTTAGGATGAACTTGTTTTGATAAACGTGTTTAGGAAAGGCTTTTCATTTCCAAGGAAGAATTTTGGGTCAGAAGTAAAATAAATAACCTTTCTGTTTGAAGGAACTGAGTAGGGTTTTAAAGAAAATGACAGAGGAGGGATTTGACATGGAGTATATTCTGAACTCGGGCTAATGCTCTACCCACTGGCCTGAAGAGATAAAACAAACAAAAAAACTGCCCAAAACAAAAACCCAAAACCCTAAAGAAACACAAAACTTCTAGGATTTGTTCTGAACAGCAACAGGAACACGCAAAAGTATTAATATTTGTGGGGCTGGGTAAATGGTTTTTCATCCTCCTGTGGGGGGATAATCAGATCTTTCCATTTCATATATGTTGCTGCTATAGCTTGAGGTCAAAAATGATCCTATTTTCTCTACTACCTTTGTCTTCACTATGGTGTACACACCATAGTAAAGGGCCTTTCAAGACTGTGGCTTTGGCAATGGTTTTTCTGAAGGGGGTTTGGGCTAGAGTGTTTAATTTCTCAATAGTTTTAAGAAAGAATATTCATAAATGTGAAATATCTTTTTTTAATTTCTTCTTACTACTATCAGTCATTTCACCCTGAGAAATACTCATCTCTGTTTCGTCACTCATTGGGGAAGGTATGGTGTTTCACCACGAGGAAACACGTCCTTCCCATTGCTGACAGTACTGAAGAACTACTTTACTCATGTGATGCAATGCAGGATTGTGTTGAGATACTGGTTTAGAACTGAAAATAAGACAGCCACGTCAGAGTGGAAAACACACTTCTTGTTGAGGTGTGTGAAAGTGGGCACAAAATTGTGCTGATGACCTTATACTGTTGTCTGCTTCAGAATTTGTTTCTGTGGAGCATGCCACAAAGGCATAAGTTCTACACTAATTTAAAGCAAAAAGGACTGTGGGGATGTCACTGGAGGATGTACTAGAAGCTGTGGCTTTCGCAATGTAGCAGTCCTAGAGCCAGTGAGTGCACTGCACTTTTCTGGACTTCAGACAGTCCTAATGTCAGAACCTGATTAACAACATAACAATAGCCTGATTGTTTCCTGTAGCCCAGTACCAAAAAGCAGTCTAAGAGAGAGTATATGAACAGCATTATTGTATCTGACACTTCCTCCTAGTATTCTTCTAGCATTCACTCTTAGGGCTGAAGTTTAGGGTCCTTCCTCAACCTTCAGTTTAAGGTCTATCAGGGTCTGAAAATTTTGTTTTGCTATATACCAGGGGATTAATATCCTGTGAGCTAATTTTCTTAATATCTCTTAGAGTGTGATCAAATTTTTAGTAGCTGTGACATCTTCAAGCAAGCAGTTCCATAGATTATTTGAGGAACCGTTTGTCTTACTTTGAACCCATCATCTTCAGGTTCCCTTGGCACATGTCACCCGTCAGGACTTGGTTAAAGTTGCATGGCCAACTGTCTAGAATCCCTGGGCAAATGCTTTGGACTGGGAAATGTTGAAGGAGAACCAGGATAGCTAAAATCAACCCACTTGTCTTTGCAGTGCTCCATTATTCCTGATCGGCTCTTCAGTGCTCATGACTGCTTTGAGAGTTGCCAGTGTACATCATTGTCATTCCTCGATCCCATTGCCTTACATAGCCTCAGGTTGTTATGTTGTGCTCTGTCCTGAGTCTGGCTCTGCTGTTAGATCCTCGCTCACCATGCAGGCATGCCTTCAGGTCACTAATAAATATCCCTGTGAAGATCCCAGGACAGCTTCTCTGTTCTTAGTGTGATGAAAAGAAATGACAAGTTGGACGTATCTTCTTATTTAATGCACCTGTCAGAGAGGTTATTAGCTGTTGCTCCTCCTGGCTGCTTAAGTGACACATTAATTTAAATCTCCCTGCTTGTTTAAAAAGGATAGGAAAAAACAGAATTGAGAGAAGGGGAGAAACATATCTTGCACTTCAATTTATTTCATGCCTATAGGTTTGATGCTGGGGAGTGGAGGAAGGCACGATCTCATGTCTGGTTTGATTTCTGATGTCAAGAGTTCTGTTTCTGAAGGATAGCAGAGAGAGACAGCTAGTTCTGCAGGTACCCACAACTGAAGAGGAATCTCTGCCCTGAATGCATGACGAAGAAATACCACTCTCGCGTCCTGTGCAGAGTGCATTCTCAAAAGGTTGATGAATGATGAGGGGCTGTTTAGAAGTATGTCACAGACACAAGTCACTTATGCTATAGCTGGTTATAAGCACATCTGTCATTTGAAGGTGTAGTTGGGTTATTTAAACGGTCTTGTGACTGATGGGACTGTAACCATCTATAACACAACTATGCCATCACCTACAAGTTATGAATCTGTCTTCTTTATAAACACACTGCTACCTGCTAGGATGGCATTTCTTTGTAATTTTTCAGCCAGTTTAACTACAGCTGGCTGTAGCACTAATGGATGGAAACTACTGATGAATTAAAAGACCACTGGTGACAGACATGAAGGGATGAAATACGATAAAAGATATGGGGAGAATCTGTACAATCTTCTAGAGTGCTAAGGCTCTGTGCTCACCGAGCTTTGAATGTCAAGCGAGCTGCTGCTGCTTCTGTACATGGTATATGAGTTTTTTGCATCAGGCTGGGCCTAACTTTAATTACGCTGTTGTCCTCTTGCAGACTTTTTCCACAGTTTCGATTGAGAGCTTTTTATTTACTTTTAGTTATTCTTTTTATAGAAGAGGAAGAAAATGGAGGAGAAAAGATTATCTGTCACTGAGCAATTAACTGAGTGTATTGGATTTATTTCTCTTCCTCTCCTAGATATCTCTCAGATCACAAAGAGGATTAAGCTGTAAGAGTTAGGAGATGTTTTTTACCACTGGAGTAAGATAAGCTTATGTTTCCGATAAATAAAAATGTCAGAATAGTAACTGCGGTATCCATGAGCTGCAGACAGCTGGGGGGACGACAACTAATCTTTCTTCTGTTTGTGTAAATAAGATGCTCTGGAAAGATGTGCATGCAGGACACTTTCCCTCAGGGCCTTCAGAGGCTGACAAGCAAGGAGTGCTGCCATTCACCTTTTTGCCTTTTTATAGCTCTGCATTTGGTCAGGAATGAGTAATTTCATGGAACTTGCTGTAAAAACAGCAGTAACTAAACTTTACTTTTCATCTAGAAAGTAGGAAGGTGGAGAGCTTGCTTGGTTTGAGAGCATTTGTGTTCTAAATCATGATCTGTTGCTCTGTTAGTTCTGGAAGTTATTGATGCTACTCCTACACTCCAACACTGGGCCTCAACTCTGAGCTCCCCAGTTCAGGAGTTCTTAACGCTTCAAACCTGTCCTTCACTGATTCTTGTTTCTGCAGTAAGGAAGCCTTAGCACATATGCCATAAAGGAATCTCAAGGACTCCAAAAAATACCTATGCCTCATAAAGATCTAGCTTTAACTTCCCATTGTAAAGCAGGGAATGTTAATAGTTCCACCTCCCACCATGCCCCTGGAGAGCTTAGAATGGATTTAGCTAACTGGCATCTGCAATATTTTGAAGATTGCCTGGTAATAAATATTACAGAGGTCACAGCAAGATAAAAATTTTTAGAACTCTGAGGCTTCTGAGGCTCTGTTTCTAGCTTTTTCATCACCTTTTTGTTTAACCTTGAACTACTTTTAACTAGTGTTTTCACCCCCCCCATCAATTTACTCATCCCCACCTTCCAACACCAGCAATGCATATCATCCTGCAACTCTGTCTTTTCAAGAAGGGAAATTCAGTATGTAAGCCAAAGAAGAGTCAGATCCCTCAGAGCATCTCCACCTTTCAGTATAGGAATCGCCTTAATTTATTCCATGTGTCAACTTGATGAAATAAAGAATTCACTGTCCTTACTGTGTTCTTATTCTCTTCTGCTCTCAGCCACTGCTGGAGACAAGGTATTGGGGTAAGGCAGACCAAGGTACTTGGTACAAAAGTCTAAGTACCTTTGTGTTATGTCTGTATGTTGGGTAGTCCCATAATCACCATTATTCATGGGAGTGTTTTGGTGAAAATGCTTGTTTGCATTAGTATGTCAGACACTGAAAAGAAGCAATGGCCAACAGGAATCTGATCTTTTCTCTTGCAGCTGCTCTAGGGATAGAAGCCTCAGGGAGAGCGGTAGATGTAGACTGAGGATCGTATCTGAATACAACCTTGCAATATTAGCCAGATGATCTCTGTTAGACATCTTTCCCTCCCTGGAATACTGTTACTTGAAAAGTCTTGGCTGTGAGTTGACCCCAGCTATGTGGCTATAAATACTATAGATGCTTTGAAGCCTCACATATTTATGTTTCTGCATGCAATTTTCTGGCTCCTTGCTATGTGAGAATGCCCTCTCTGCAGATTGGAGCTATAGCCACCCATGTCATCTTCATTGTTAATGTGTTTGTGAGACTTTTTTTCTCTAGACTAGAGAGTTCTTGCAACAGGGGACTTGAAAGATTGTCAGCATTTACTTATTTCCTTTGAGGGGAATTTTCAGGATATCTCTGTTACTGTATTCATCATTCTCCTGCACATTTTATGCTGGTTCCTTCTGTTTTGCAGATGGGCTGTTCTCAACTCATATTTATTTTCTACCTGCTGAGACACATTAATAAGGTCATAACTTGTGGCTTAGTGACACAGTGTGCTCTGCAACAGCAGATTAGGGTCTTTTAGTTGGAGTAGGTAGGAGAAGCAAATCCATATGAGAGGAACTGACAAAGTGAGGGAAGAAAAGTCTCATTAGGCACATTTTAACCAGCAGTTTTGTGGGAAAGGGGAACTTGAAAAGAACTATTTGAAATGCTTTTATCTATAAATATGGTGCGTCAGTTGCTCAGTGTGAGTAAGTCACTTTTCTTAACTGAATATCAGAGCTTGATAAATGCTGCTACATTATCTCCCATGGGCATATAGTGAAATTGCAACAATGACATTTCCTTGCATCTTTTATTTTAATTTTTTTCATTTTTGCTCCTGCAAACATGTGAACCACTGGCTGCTCTGTGTATAGATGCTGGAGGGCATCTGGGGGAAGGAGGAATGAGTTTGCACACACAGCTATTCACGTAGGAAGCAGTATCTGTTTATGGTTTGATTGCAGTGGGAGATCTGCTTGCACTGGAAGCGGGCTCAGAACATGGATTTCATGCACTGACTGAGTGTGGAGCTGAGTGCAGCCTTTTTCCTGTGTGAGGGGACACTATTCAGCCATCAGGGCCCCTAGGGACATAGCAGTGTCTATAGCTGTAATTTTTTTCACATGAGGGGGCTCATTTTACCCTGGTGACCAACAGTAATAAAACCTTAATAGCACAGTCAGCTCTTCTAGCTGGTTGCCAAAGTTTCCTGGGTTGTTTTGTCTGCTATCAAAAGGTCCAATAAAGCTGGAGAGAGGGGGGGAAAAAACAACCAACCAACCAAAGAACCCACCAAAAAGCCCAAAAAAGACCTACCTAGGAAACAACCCACAGCAGTTGCTTAAATAGATCCTAATTTAGCAGGAAACTTAAATCATCTTGAATTTCACCACATTCTTACCTTTCCTGAAGGGTGAGGGCCAGTATAACCCTTGCATTTTGTAGCATAACATCTGTCTTTGTTTAATCAACCTCAGGTAAGTTCTGCCTTGACATAGTTTGAAGAATCATACCATGTTTTGAAGGGTCAGATTTGGTTGCACATTTAGTGATGTGCTCCTCATTGCCTGGTCTGTGTGAATAAAATATTTGGCACTAATGATGATGCAAATTTATTAAGCATATTAAAAATGCACTCTCTGTTGCAGCCAGTCATGAAATGTAGGAGTGTTATCAAGTAAATCAAAGAGAAGCCCAATCCATTTCCTGCATGAAAAAACATGTAAATCAAGAGAATGAATATTAATACTGGCATATATTATCAATATACTGTAAATAACAGATGCACAATGTTCATGACACTTTATAGACTTACAATGTTTAAATGCAGTTTGTTATTCTTGTTCTATAAATTAGAAGGTGAACTTGCACATCTGTTTCCTAGACTGTACCTGTTTACACAAATGATATTGGTAAAACACAGCAGAACTATCTCTGGTTCCAGTCTGCGGGGTTCATCTGTCAGTTGTGGCTCTGTAATAACTACAGACAAGCTAGACTGGAGCTGATACGTAAGAGGAAAGAAAAACAACACAGTAGTTACCAGTTCATAAACAGAAAGCAAAACTCCCTTTATGTTCTGATATTTCCATCCCTTTCGTATCTATACCATCACTCTTCCTTTTACAAAGCTGGGTAAAATTGTCCTTATCTTTTCAGAGCGATATATCCTTCACTAATTACAAAAAGGAAAGAATGTATTTGGGGCTGAGCTTAGGTAAACGAAAAACTACTCCAGTTGAGCGAGTTATACGAACTTCAAGGTCTTCAGATCCAGGTTCCAAATATTTCTGCATGTGCAGCTTGTGAATTATCCAGGCAAATATTCAAAGTTTATTGTTACTACAGAAAGAGCCAGGTGTGTGTCAATGGGCCTCTCTTGAAGGACTTAATGAAACACCTGGAAACTATGTGCTGTAAAAATGCATATTTTAATATATATCAATCGTATGTTTGTTGTACAGCATAAACTGACTACTGTTTAAACCCAAACATAGTGGCTTGCTTGGAGGTGTCTTTTTCTCTGATTTCTCTAACCTACCAAATAATAATTGTACAAAACAGAAAAGGAGAAATAAAACCCACAATTAATCGACCTGTGTCTTCAGTAGTGATAGCAATGTCAGCTTTTGAGTGTGATCCTGCCAGCAGCTCTTGTGCATCAGAGCACAACGTAGATCTCAGCAGCAGCAGGCTTTTCTTTTCGGTATCAGAAGCTTAACGGGGCTGGGGAGGCAGGACATCAATGCGTGAGCTGTTCGTTAGGAAGGCCCAGGGCCACTGGGTGAGACTCCAGATCTGTGTTCCTGCACAAGTATTGTTAGTGAATACCGTGCTTTGCAGGCAGCTGGAGCAGTTAGGGCAAGGAAGGTTCATTTTGCCTGTTGTCATTAGGATGTGTTTATGTGTACTCAGCACTGAGAAGGATTGTGCTTGTATGATAGGGACACCTTGAGGGAGACTCGATTCCTGGTGAGCAAGGAATTAGTCTGCANGGAATTAGTCTGCAGCTTTGACTTTCCCCTCATGAAGGCTTGGAGGAGGCATGTGGGGGTTCAGGAACTTTTCTCTCCTGGCTGGCAGCCTTTCCCTGCTATTGCACTGAGTCATTTCACTAGTGAAATGCATTAAGTGGTGGATGAAGATGTGTCCTGTCTATTATGAACATCAATTGTAATGCACTCTAAACGGATACAGTGCTTTGCTAATGGGAGG
>VZTL01071157.1:2838-16588 GCA_013400535.1 Scopus umbretta | reverse complement strand
CCCCCCCCCCCCCCCCCTGTTTCTAACAGACTTTTCTCCAGTACGGAGAGTAATTTCAGAGACAAAGATGGACTTGATTAGATTCAGACTGACTATAAAGAATTCCAATTTCCTATTCGTGTTTGGGCTAAAAAAAAAGCAGAAATGCTGGTTTACAAAACAGATACGATCATTTGGTTTTTATGTTGTAATTTGTCCAGTAGTTGAAGTATTTGTTTTGGGAAAAAGAAACAAAATGGTCCATCTTCCTTCTCGAGTTAAACAAAAGTAGGAATAGAACACACACAGGGAACTGTTTAAATGTGTTCCTGTTTAATCTGTTCATATTTAAACTTTAGTCTTCTGAGAGAGCAAACTGTGAATCGGCCTACAGTTGTGACAGCCAGCAGACAGTCTTGATTTATGCTGGTCTGCATCAGGTGTCCTCCATGTTCTTAGAAATGGACTGAGAAGTGTCTCTTTGCTCCTGTCCTTTAATCAATCGGATTTAGTCGGGGGGGATTGCCGCGTACCAGTCTTGACCGTGACTGTGCAGATGGCATAAACCACATTGTATTACCAAATAATACGCCTGCTAAGTAAGTCTGAGTGTGCGAGAAGAACGTGGGGTGAAGTTGTCATCGTTATTTGTGATAAATTGGTATTTAAAATATCTATAGCAACTTGAAATACCGTGACAGGTTTTTTTATTTAACTACAAAGAGTCCTTTTAAAGCCATACTGTGTTACTGGACTCTAGCAGGGAGCTTGTTCAGATGTGGTGACAATATTGTTTAGTTGTCTGCTGATGTTTCATGAACGCAGTGCCATCTATACTTGAAAATATAAAATTAGAGCAAAGCAATACCAAAAATAATGTATTAGTAGCAGATTTTTCTTAAGGATCCATTGTGCCATTGTCTTATAAATGTGCAAGTAACTGAATTTTGAGTTCAGCTGGTAGATACATTATTTATTGCAGAAACTTCTGACATAATGACATTCACATGAGTTCATCTATAGAAAGAAGCAGATGATGTAGCTGTTCCTTCCGTGAAATGTACATGCCTGGTGCTTGTAGGCCCAATGAAGGATGGAAGCACAACCGTTTGCACTAAAAAGTTGGTGAATGCGTGTTTCTTCTTTCTTTTCCAACAGAGAATATGAAACAGGAGCCAAAATGACATCCCGATTTGGAAAGACTTACAGCCGGAAAGGGGGAAACGGCAGTTCCAAGTTTGACGAAGTATTTTCCAACAAACGGACCACCCTTAGTACCAAATGGGGAGAAACCACCTTCATGGCCAAATTAGGACAGAAGAGGCCCAGTGTCAAACCAGATATTTCCGAAGTTCCTAAAAAACCCAAAGTTGAAGATGAGATAACAGAGGATCCGTTTGGATTTGACAGTGATGAAGAATCTCTTCCTGTGTCTTCAAAGAATGTGTCACAGGCTAAAAGCTCCTCTCAGCTGGAACCCGGTGAAGCTGCTCAGTCTGAGGACTTTACGCCTCTACTTGAAGCTAACAGCGGAATTAATCAGCCAGACAGTGCAGAAAATGTTGCATCCGGCAAGTGCATACCTTTTGACAATACTGTTCCTCTCTTGAAAGAAAAGAGCACAAGCAAAAACGTGGAAGATGGAGAGTGCAAAGGCAGCAGTGCTAAACTCGTAACTGCAGGTGTGTTTACTCAACTGTCCAGATCTGTTATCCTCTGATTTTTACTAATCTGCATTTAGACTTCGGATTTTTTCAGGGTTTGGTTAAATAAAACCGTGGGCAGTTAATTCTTCACTGTAAGAAATTGTAAAGGATATGCTATTTAACTCAAAATGCAGGAAGCAATCTGCAGTTTACACGTTGGTCAGAGATCCTTGGCGCTCTAATGGTTATGTCTGCAAATTGAGATACCGGTGCTTTAGATTCAACGCAGTATGTTAGTCCACCTTGAATAGAATGGAATAATAATCTTCCTTTTCTAAACTTTGTTCTGAGCTCAGTGCATTTGTGTTTTTTCACATGTAGTATTGTGAAGAATGATGAATTGGTAATAATAGAAGGCTTTATTCTCAAGTTGCTGGCTTTCATTTAGTGCAGGTACGCGGTTACTACCATGCAGGTGCAGGTACAGCTTACGACCTGCCTTATTTAACTATTTGGATGGAAAAAGTGGTTTTCTGAACTTCAGTTGCACAAAGGTGTGTGTATATATATTTTTAATTTTTCTAGTTAGCACCTATTTATCAAATGTGCACGTAAAAATCTTCAGACCTATGAAACAATTCTGTCAACCGTCTTTTAGGGGCTGTTTGCAGGTTCTGAAGTGTTTGTAAGGTATCTAAATACTTCTGAGAGGGAGTTCACAAGCCCCATGGAGCAGAACATCGCCGTCATTTTGTTCACGTCCTTCTTAGACAAGATCAGATGTTGTTATATCTCAGAAATTTTGATGTAATGGAGTGATTAAACCGCGGTGTCTAAAACTGGGCATAGGATCACATTAGGTGAACCTTGATGAAGGTGACACCTGCTGACTTGCTCTGGGTTATCATGATCAACTTTATTGGGAAGAACTTGTGAAACTTTGAATTCTCAGATACAGTTAATGTAACGCTAGGATCAAAAATTTGAGTGGACTTGTTCAGTTGTAATACAGCGGACAAGAAGACACTGAAAAGCGGAAGATAGGTACAGCTTAGTTATTTGCAAGATAATTCTGTTAGTGATGTAATACAAGAAAAACCAAGAAATGTTGATTTGAACTGTTGATTTGACAGACACATGGGTCGGTCATGTAGCTGTCTTTTGGCCTTACTCCCTTACTCTTACTTTTGCTGCTGAAATATTTCTACCTTTCATGTGGTTTTCTGCAGTTTATTTCTCTGTAAGTATGATCCGTCTTCAGTCTGGAAATACAATTTGTTTTGCTGAGTTTGAATACAGTTTTCATAAGAGATTGGGTAGGTTCAGCCCCCAGTATTTACAAGGAGAATAGTAATGAGTTTCCTTGGTTGTTAATGAGAGATTGTAGCAGAGCAGGTTTCACAGTGAAATGGTTTCCATGTAAAAAAGCTTTGTTAGAACAGTATTGTTCAGGTTGGAAAAGAAAATGTGAGCGTTGTGGGGAGAAAGTGTGGTAGAGCTCTGAAAATTCATAGTGCATGAACGGCCAAGAGGAGCAGACTCTAGCGGTTTCATTGGTGCTCCCTGGTTCCAATATTGTGGAAAAATAATAAAATACAAGAGTTAGCACAGGAAGACTTTTTAATTTGACACTTACTTAAATTCTAGAACTCCTTGTTAAACAATACTATACATACCACAAACATGTACTGCTCTAAAAGGAAGGAAGCTGATGAATCTTGGTGGGTAGGTCCATCAGTGGCCGTTGTGTGTGGTGATGGTCAGGATGCAGAGGGGGAGGTTGCTTATTGAAGGAATTCTGTTCTTGTGTGCTTTGCTGAAGTATTTAGCTGACTGCAATTCAGCCGGAAGTAGCGAAGCACAAGATGGATCTTGATCTGGTGATACTCTTACATTCCGTTTACACCCAGGCAAATAAAGCTAAAACCCCATTTCATAGCTTTCTTCAGAAATTAAATGCAGCTAAGAATGAATCTTCGCAAAACATCCTAGGAGGGCCTTTAAGTGAGGGTAAGGAAACCCAGACCGTAGTTGTGGTGATGGGGTTTATTTTGGTCAGTTAGTGTAAATGAAACTTGGATGGTTTAAGCAGCTGTTATGTTTGTGTGTAGACTGATCCAAAATAAATAAAAATTCTCGCTCAGTACGTCACTCAAACATTGAGCAATTGGAGATAGTGGTATAGTTAGCCAGTGTAAATGCAGGTACTTCAAAGGCTTCTTTGTTATATTGACTATTAAGTTTGATGGTACGAAGCTATCATTCAGAACTGGAGAGAGTTAATTTTATTCATTTGGGGGTGGGCGTATGGGGAAGAGGGAACTTGGGGCAGAAAAACTGAGTAACAATAACAAGGTTGTTGCTTGTTGTGTGGTCTTCTAAGGTATAGTGTATGTACTTCTAGTGCCTACGTGTCCTCGCCCTCCCCATAATCATTTTCTCCTTCCTCGTGACTCTTGAACTCCACCAGGTTCAACCAGATTTGTTCAAAGGGCTCATAGATCCTTGAGAGGGCAAGCTCTACTGCTCCTGAAGAGGAAAGAAAGGGCCGGGGGGAAAGGGCAAGCAGATAGAACAGTGTTACTATTCCCAGTGTGAGAGAGACCTCAATGTGAGCTCAACCTTAACCCACATACGACGGTGTACCTCTAGGCATCGGAAACTAGGCTATATTGGCTCTGATGTTCAGGAGGGTGCTTGTTAACTTGTTTTAGGTGCAATTTGCTAGTCCTGGCCCTGATACTGACTAGACAGTGCATGAATTAAGGTCTCGAGACTTCCTGATAGCATGTGCCATCATTGTATCTTAATTCTTAATCTAGGTGAAAGAAGGTTAAGAATTAGAATAAGGTGAAAGCTGTGGCTTGATGTGGCCATGGGCAAGCAGAGAGCTACAGTTTAGCCTGCTGATTCTGCTCCAAATGTATTATCCTGTTGCAATGTCCATTTCTTTGGGCATTAAAATGAAGGCAATGCAATGTCAGTTAATTTAATGTTTGGTATGAAAAAGCAGTCCATTTTTTGGGTCATTTTAATAGTTGTGCAACTGTGTAACACAGTCGGGGATCTGTATCTTTTATTTAAAATGGTGTGACTTACTGGTCTTTTTTTTTTTTTTTTTTTAAATAGCCTTCAGCTAGCGCTTGTAACAATCTCATTTTACAGGCTTTGAGAAGCTCTTAATGTGGAAAGCTTCTCATAATCTTACCCTAATGTTGCTTGATCATCGGGAGAATGTTCATGAGTAATCCTGTGTGTAACAGGTAATTTACAGATAGTAGGAGTTCAGGTAAATTAGAAATAGCAAAAGAGTATTCAGTATTAATCGTTACTGTTAGGTCACTTTCGTTAAGGTAGGGGGACTTGGTAGCTAGAAAGTAAGTCATATAATTGGAAAAAATACTGGTAATTCATATCAAGCAAAAATGCAATAACTTAGTAGTTGGTGAGCTTTGTTATGAGAAAGTCTTGCGGTAGAGTAAGGTGAAAACCCACAGAGCAATGCTTACTTGGATTTCTGAAACACCTTGGTGAGTTTTTGTTTTTGTCTGCAAGGCATAAACCCAAATAGTATTTCTCGCTAAACTCACCTGCGTGCAAGCTTTAATGCAAAAACACTTACGGCCTTGCAGGGCACATTGTGAGGTGCCGGGCTTAAAAAATTTTGTAATACCTTTGTTCTTAGACTAGTTATGTTAACTTGTATGTTGAAGTTAATGTGGTATGATTTTTCAGATGAAACTTGAAATCAAAGTTTGATGAATTTTAAAAGATGGTGTGGCCTTTCATTGTTATATTAGCGTATGAATATGTTGCAAACTGGATAACTACTTTTCCCACCCCGGCTATTTCAGTTTGGGAAAATACTACTTCTGGCATTCTTGTGTGTGAGCTTGCGTTTTGACTCTGGATGTTGTGCTCGCTTTTTGCTTGTGTGCCATGGTGCTGAGCTCTCTAGCTCAAGCCTTCGGAGGGTCTAGTCCACGATGTTGATGCTGTTCATCAGAGAAGGCACTTGGGTCGAGAGATGTCTCAAGTGGTTGGATGATCTCTCTTGTCTTTGCACACCTTGGATTCCTGTTTGTGGTCTATGAAATAATACTACTTGTTTATGTTCATTCTGAGTTAAAATATTAGATATTTAATGATGCTTTTAACCGAGAAGCATTTTAATTGGGCATGGATTAAGTCTAATTGGTTTTAAAGCCAATGAGTTTATTTCTTGAAAATATATTTTGCTTGCTGTGGAGAAATAGAAAATAGAATGGCTTAAAATGTCTTTTCAGAATACAGAGCAGTGCAGGAACACTCTTTCTGCTGTGTTGTGATGCTGAGTACAGATTTTGTGGTTATTGCCTCGGCAGTGCCCTGTGAGGCTTTTTAAGATTGAAAGGACAAATTATTGCGTGTAAAGTATTTGTGATACATGCATTTATTTTTTTTTTCCCTAACATTTAGAGTAATTACAAAAATAGCTATTCTGCATCTTGTCACGTGTTACTACGTACTGGTATTCAAACAAGTCTTTGTTCTGGAAGTAGTTTTGCTCTTGGTGCTGTAAGGAAACATTTGCCTGTTGTCTGCTGTTCAGTTCTTTTGTGTTTCTAGGCTGTTCTTAATGCCCTCGCTTTTCGCTGGGGGCTCATGCACATATTGGTAGCAAATCGAAGTGGCAAATGCAATCCTTGCGCTTATGCAATGCGGGAGTGAAGGGATACAACTGTGCTTAACTACTTCATGCCCCAATATGCAGAGTCTAGTTGGGTTTAGTTGCTTGAAAAGCATACTAAATATGTGAGTGAATAGATTAATTTGCAGAAAATGGTCGCCCTGAGAAGAAGACAGTTCAAGGCATCAGGTTTGTTCCCGACAAACTGTCCTGATAGTAGCTTAGTGAACGTGTCTGCAAAGCCTCTGCATCCTGATTGTGTGGGTGGGGGAGCCCTATCTTTAGAGTTAACTTCCCAAATGCAAGTTTGTTACATAATTACTTTTGACAAGGGTATTCCTTTCAAATTGGTTTAGAGCTGCTATTTAGTGTTTAACAGTGACATGGATGTTTAAGATGATAGTTAGGTCTGGGTAATCTTATCTTCTTTCCTCTGCAGAGTTGTTGGGTCCAATTTATTTACCTCTTGAGGAAGAATTTCAGTTTAGTCATTTTCTGTCCAAAAATGGAGCAAAAAGTTGGGGGAAAAGGAATGAGGCCTGAGCATTTGGCTGTCTTAGGAGACAGCTGGCAGCAGCCATGATGAAAAAGAACTGCAGCTGTGCTCTGGCTGGCTCAAAGCATTAAGAAACTGATAGCAGAGAAGGGGAAAGGTCTGCCAGAAAATATGTATGCCCATAGAATTTCAGTGGTGTGAAGTTTGTTTAGAGGGCAGTAGTTATGCTGGCTAGATAGATAGCTGGGGTTTATCTGCAAGTCCTCTCTTCTTCAACTGTGTTTGTTATGTTTCCCCCTTTTAAAGATAACCCTTCTCCCCTTGCACACAGAATTTTCTTGCTGTCGGTAGCCCAAGTTCAAACTAGTGTGATAATTGTTCTCAATTGGTTTTGCTTTGGTATTACTCTGACACTTCTTTGAAGATTTGGTGGTGTTTGGTTTTGATTTTTTTTTTTTTTTTTCCCTTGGATGTTCTTCAAAAGTCTGAAATGACTGAAATTCTGTTTAAATGTCATTATTTATACTGGTTTGCTAAAATAGCAATACAAGAAAAAGGCCCCGGTATTTAGGAAGCAGTCTTTTGATTTCTGCAACTTATTTTTCCGAATGACAGGGAAATGTGTACTATGTATGTCCATGTACAGAGCACACACAACTTTTTTTCCCCCCAGTCTATAACTACTCATTCCCAAACAACAGTGAGATTCTCAGTACCTTTTTTTGGAATCCATACTTTTAAAATCATTCTTTCTTTATGGACTTGTACAACGAACAGTTAGTTTTTAAAAGGTCAAACTTTTGACTACTTCTTAACTTCTTGCATGTTTAAAAAGTCAAAAAACTGTGTTCTAAACAGTTGGTTAGTGCCTAGAGAAGAAAAAAACCCTGTCAACGTGCATACCTCTTAAGTGGGCCAAAGCATGCGGGAAAGCAGAAAAGAGTTGGTAAGGAAGCCATTTCAGGTTTGAACTGCCGAGATCTTATTAACTGTATGGAAAATGTTTGTCAAGTTCAAACTTCACTCATATTTTCTTTTAAGAAACTTCTACTGTATTCAGTAAAGGGTTTCACATGTTTATGAGTAGCATCTGAATTCAGACTGACGTAGCCTAAGAATGCATTTGTTTTGCCAGTTATTAGTGCTGCTATGTTATAATATGCTTTAATATTTTTTTTCATAAGGACTCACACTACAGAAGTTGGTGAAAACAAGCTTTTCTTGGCATGTGTCAGCCTCTTGTGTTGCCCATGACATTTTGTCTTGTTTTCCCTGCAAGGGGGAAGTAGTTAAGTTCCTGGATCAGCTTTCTCCTGCTACTCTGAGCAAAAAATGCCACTCTGAGCTACCAGTGAGGAAGAATGTGTCTTTTGCACTGGACTTCCCATCAGAGGTGAACGCATGGTACAGCTAGTTCAGGCTCTGACAACTCTTGTATTACAGAGTGTAGCAGCTCTTCTGACCGTTGGGTTTGATGTTGCACAACTTCTTGTCTCTTTAGGACCATTTATTTTTAGATTTCCGGCCAAGTAGTCTTGCTTGCGGTGTTGTAGAGTTCTTCAAAGCTGAATTTTTTTGCTGGAAGACAAAAAGTAGTTTTCTTTCTGTAGGGAGAGGTTTTAGCATTGTTTACTAAAACTGCAATTTGTCCTTCATTTGAGAGAGCTGCGGACTTTGCATGCAAGTTGGGTGTGGATGTGGGCATTGATAACATACTGCGTGGTATGTTGTGTTTTTACATAATATCAGTGTCTGCAGAGTCACGTTATAATTTATATTGTTATGAATGTGGATAGGCACATATGTGAGGCAATGTTAAAAAAAAAAAAAAAGAAAAAAAAGTCATGTTTGTCTTATAAGTGTATGCTCACCAGAAGAGAAACGGACTTTAAATGAGGTTTTCAGAATGTTATAGAAGAGTTTTAAGCGAGATTAGAAAGAAGAGTGAAGGAGGAATTATAGTTATTCCAGCTGTGAAAGACAAGCTCTAAGACTGTAGGTGCAACTTGGACAAAAATACTTACCTGGCAAAACAAAAAGGGTTGATGTGCAAGGGAAGTTATAGGGCTCTAATTTGATAGAATTTGAGAGGCTGGATATAGCTGATGACAAGCAACCTAAGTTAATTTTTAGCTATATTTTAATTTGGAAGGAGAAATGCTTTTGGTAACGAAGGAGTAAATTAGTAATTTTGAGGTTTGGTGGTTCCCTCCCCCAAATGTTTGCTGGGAGGGCCGTTGTGCTGAACACGGCGCTATGTGTGGTTTGGCCAGGTACGTGTGTATAGATTGGTATGAAGGCAGGATTGAGATACGCAGTGACTTAAGATGAAAGATCAGTGATCACGCAGAATATCTAATGATTGCTACCTGAAGATGTAGAAGAGGGGAAACACAGCTAGATTGTTACTGCAAAAAACATCTTCCATAACATTGAAAATTGTGCCTGAGATAAAGGGAAGTGGTTAACTCTGTGAATATTTTCTGCACAAGAGGGAAGGTGGTCATGTCACTTTGCCCCCCTGTAGAAAGGCTTCCATTTCCATTGAAATACAAGGCTTTAAAAAAAAAAAAAAAAAGCTGTACACTGGCTGACAGGAGGTATCATTTTTGCACCAGTGTAGAAACAACCTTTCAGAATGCCTGCTGGTAGCATGTTTTCCCAGTGGAAGAAAGCCTACGAGGAATTACTTCTTATGGCTTAAGCAGGAGTCCAAAGTGAGAAGCAATAATGTGGTGGTTGGGTTCAGCCTTTCACAGGGTGGAGCCGCAGCGTGGTGGGGTGTTGTGCTAACAGCAGCAGACAGTTCATGTTCTAAAAACGTGAAAATCTGTTAGGTTCACGGAGTGAAAATAGTGGTTTATTAGAGGTGCTGAACATTCTGTTACCACACTGAAAGGCTGCATCTGGGTGATTTGAGAGAAGAAGAGATGTCTTCTGTCTCGCAAGCTGTATGTTTAGAAAGAACAGCTACTCTGAGATGAAGAGATGTAGTGTGGCTGAGAACTTGTTTTGTACATAGTCTTAATAAATTCAAATTTTTCATATATATTGCCTAGAATGTTGATATTCAGGGTGCTAGAAAGGCAACAAGAAAAGCAAACTTTTCTTATGGAAGATAGTTCTGTGATGGCAGTAAATTAAATGTCCTAACTACAGAGTTTTCTGTGGAATTCTTCTGCACAAGAAGATGCCACTTAAAACATCTGCAGAGGCAAAAAGTGTTTATCCAACCTGCATGCAGACTTGTTGGGAACTCATTTTGATTCAAAGAAAGTAAAGAACCAGAATTACTTAAGAATTTGTAATCATAGCTATGGATGTGGTAGTTCTATAGTTTTACTTATTTTAGTGATTTGTCAACCATGAAACTCGTCTTGAGGGTCTAATCTTCTGAGGCTCTTGTGCTTCGTATCTTCTGTTTATGCCTGCTAACAGGCACTGCTTTTCGAGATCTTAGGGACATCAATGGATAATGACAGATCTAAGTAAATTTTGCCTATTTCATAGAATTGTGTATTTTATATCCATAAGCTTTTTTCTGTTTCCCAGCTGTTCAATCATAGGCAGAAAATGGATCAAAGGAGTTTAGTCTGTGACCTTTTTTCCTTACCAACCAAAACATTTCATTTCCAATGTAGAGTAGGAGAGAGAAACTGTAATGAAAATAATTTTCTTGTTTGGAGAAAAGCATGGTTTTCTGGTTTCGCTGCAGTTGCTGGTTTTCTGTCCAAGCTAGAGAAGACACTGCGTGTATGTCTTGTTTGGGCTCTCTTCCCAGAAATGAGGAATGTGATACAAGCACCTGGTAAAGATTCGTCTTTTCCTTTAGCTTGGTGAGCTTCAAGTTGTAAAGGGATGTAGCTTTATGCCTAGGAACACTGGTGGTGGTGTAATGGAGCCGTAATAAATGTTTCCGAGTGTTGGGGAATGTCAGGCAGGGCTGTAGCTCATAATGAGCTTAACAAACTGTTTCCTACATCCTGTGTCAGTGGTCTGTTCATGAGCTGTAGCCTGTTAATGTATGTGCCCTCAGTAGCTGGGGGGATCTGAAGGCCCTGGATACACTATTTTTTTTTTTTTTTTTTTTTTTTTTTTCATTCTTTTTGTGACTTGTGATGACACATCATNAATCTTACTGCCTACTTTTCCTTGATGTTTCGTTTTCTTGCTTTTATATCTGTCTTGGTAGTCAGGTATCTATTTGATGAGAAATAGAGAAATATAAAATTGGCATCATGCCACCTGCCTGCCCTTTTAAAGATTTCATTGCTTCTGACTAACTTTAATATTAATCTATACATTTGCAATGAATTCTGTGAATTTGTGTGGCTAATACTAAAAGAAACCTAATTTAAGTTTGTAGATTTGTTTTCTGTGTGTAATAATTCATTGTGCTCCTTTTGGTATTAAAAGGAAGGCTTCTATAGCTAGTTACACAGCAATGAAGGAGCATAAGGTCTCATGCTACAAAAGCTGTAGAAGGCACTATGTGTTTTGCTTGTAGCTTGGAGGATGCTTTGGTTAGCATTCATCAAGAATTGCTAGAAGTGAGAGGAAACTAACCTGGAGTTCAAGTTAGTAGGGCTAACATTTAATACTGGCAACTCTTCTATGAGTAAATAGAAGAAAGAAGCATTTATTTTGCATACGTGATAATATTTTGACATCTTAGCGTGTTTTCTTAGCGCACCAAGGCTAATATTGACTGTCCTTTTGTTTTCTTCAATTTCCTAATAAAATTTGTACTTGTTAACCAGTTTTGATCAAACTTTGAGTAGTAAGGAGAGATTTCAGAGATACAGTGCTATTTCAAGTGTCGTGAAAAATGGTGGAGTGAAACACTGAGTTCAATTGATGCATCTGTTCCCTCACCTCTCTTGTCTGCATGCTGGTAAGGAAAATGCAGTTATAACTGTGTCCTTAATCCATTTGAAAAGGCAGGAGCAAGCTGGCTAGCCAGCACATGTTGCTGCGCATGATCTGCGGCGAGTGCTGTCTCCTCTCCACTGGTTCTGTGGTGCAGAAGATGAGNCCTGTCTAGTCAGACAGGTTGGTGTTGAGGGTGGTGGTGGTTGAGTTGTGGGGCAACGAGCTTGCTTTGTTCTGTGAGCCCCGAATCTGTTCAGGACAGAAATGTACATTAAGGCACGTTGTTCTCACGGCCTAAGAGACTGCTCGGTGCTCCAGGTAACTTAAAAATAGCAAATAAGGTTCTGCAGCTCTATCACTGAATTGTTAACAAAAGCGTATAGTGTTTGACTTTAGGCAATTAGTGTTAGACCATTAATGATGATTTGATTTTTATGGAGCTGAAAATGATGTTTTCAGACTTGGAGCCAAGCAGCTTTGTCTTGTAAGCTAAACGGAAATGAAATGAAATTGAAATGGGGACTAGGCTGGAGGATACAATTCTTGATGGTTAGTTTGGATTATAGTTTTTTATGGGTTTTGTTTGGGTTTTTTTGTTGTTGGTTTTTTTGTTTGTGTGTTTTTGCCAAGAGTAGTGTTTGGTTTCCTAAAGCATTTTTTTCCCTTCACTTTTGTTTTGGATTCCATCTTAGTATATGCTGTACCCTAAGGTTCAGGGTATGAAATTGTAAAAGTCTTGCAGCTTCAATAGTTGATGGAGAGAGTGTTATCTTTTCTCCAAACTTCAGTGTTTCCTCTTCAAGTAAGAAGGCTCTGTCAAACTTCTAATCTCCTGTGAAAAATGATAAGAATTGTTTCTATGGCTTCCCTTTTCTGCATGAACCTGCTCATTGCTTTTAGGCCCTGCCTGGAGCAGGTTTTGACCAAGTTTTTTTTAACGCAGTGGTAAATGCCGTTATGGTGAACCTTGAGCAGGAATGAGGATGGTTCACGTAATGGGTACCCAAATGCAAAAAGTGTAATGCTAAGTGATCAGTCAATCATATCAATATCGTTTCATTACTGTAAATATTCTAGTATGTCATCAGTAATGATACAAGAAAATACCAGTTTGAGCTGTCTAAAAAAAATTTTCTGAGGAATCTGTGAAGCTGTTCAGGCAAAAAGAGAAGTAGCTCTAGTTTGACAAAACAGAGCAACTCTGGCAAGATGTGTAACAAATCCTGGAAAAATACCTCAGGCTCCTGGGACCACTTGTGCAACCTCTAGAGCTCCTCTTCCCCCTGCCCCCCAGACATCTAGTTTCACCCCCCTTCTCCCCAGGTACTTTCAGGTAGTTTCTAGTATTCTCTACCTGTATCTCCTTTCAGAATCACCAGTTGAAAAACTTCACATTAGTGACTTGTTGAACTATTTCTCATACTAGGCATCTTTTCCTGGCCACTCTGGACCCTGCTGGCCTGTTGCAGCTGTAGGTGATACAGCTGGGTTTTGCCAGTTCCTTTTGGTCTCTTGATGCTTATTTCTGGGTCCTGGGATCATGCTCACTTGTTTCACAGAAAGCTGCCTTGTACTTACAGATGATGTTGTTCAGTGGCTGTCGCAGCTCTCTGTTGCTCGTACCAGTAACCTCCCCTTACGTGTGCTTGTCATACCAGAGGCGAGAAAGAAGTAATGAGTGTGTTCCACACCACTCCAAGCAGTGGGGGACAGTCGAAGGTCAGGTTTAGAATTACTCGTATTTTTGCATTTTTAAAACGTCTATGCGTTTGTGTGTCTGTTTCTTTGCCGTTTTGCATACAATATGAAGTGACTGGAATCACTTAGCCAATTGTGGAGATAAATTGCCCTATGGTCACTTTATTGGTTCTTCTAACAACTCCTTTTTCTTCCTTCATCGGCAATGCAGAAGTGAAGTTTTTTGAGCCAGGTGAATAGAGAGATTCCGTAGAGTTCCCTTTTTACGTTCACTGCCTGCACAAGAAGGCAGCTTGAATTAGTACCAGAGGTCTTGCTGAACTGCTCTAGCGTGGCTTTTGCTCTGGAAAAACTACTGGCCTTTACTTTTTTTGTTCTGTAAGACAATAT